>OX384035.1:28160613-28455613 GCA_947534325.1 Agonum fuliginosum
GAATTTTTGTAAGATCTTACTAACCCTGAAGAAGGTTTAAGTGTAAACCGAAACGTCGCTTATGCAAAAAGAAGAATACCTATATGTTGTATGACTGATATTTCAAGTAATTTTTTCAACCTTACGTATCACCACAGTCGGTTACACAGTCCCTTTAGTTATATTAAGCTTTGAGTTGATTGTGTTTGTAGTGTGTAACATTGAAATATAATTATCATCAAAAAAAAAATAATAATTGGTTGTTTTCGAAATTGTTAGCAGATATAAAATACATCATATGAAGTACCTATTCTTTGCAGCTGAGTCTTATAACAAATTATTTTAATTTGTTGATTTGTAAATAACTTTACTTTTCAAATTAAGATCAAAATCTTTGCAGCTGTGTGCATCATCATGAAACCTACAAATTTCAAGATTCATAACTCTCTTTTATTCGTTTATGAGGTACCTATTGCACTTAAGAACAAACATCCATTCGTCTATTATATCCTGCCATCGTTAGCTTTAAGAAAATGACCAAAAGATCACTAATTTTAAATATAAAAACACTAAATATTATTCGAGTAATATGATAAGAGTATGGTGAATTAAAATCCCTCTAAAAAATTTCGAATATGAAATGCTAGAATCGACATAACGTTGCACCTTTTAGCGCGTGAAAGATATTGATGGAGAGTGATAACGCTGTCCCAGCTGAAAAATTGCACTCAATTGGCGTCATATTTTGTGTGGAGTACAACATATGGGTACAAGTTAATATCGGATGTTCCTGAATTTGACGCGCACATATTTAATGCTTCCGATGTTAAAAATTGTGATCTTGTGCTATCTTATACGGAGTTTTTCATTACGTTCTTTCGTTCTTTATATATACCTACTTCGCAGCTTCTGAAATTTAAATTTAATGTCCTTATTTTACTCAGAAATTTTTACACATCACGGAGTTTTATAATTTCTAACATTTTTAACAAGTTGAAAGAGTAGGTTGAAATTTTTAAGTGGCAAGAATTTACGGTATTCTTTTTTAAAACATTTTCTTATTTACGATTATAATTTCGCATAACAAACTTTTTTATAAGCTTTAATAGATCAAACTTTGAAGTTACAACGTTACTATACTACTATTATATAGTACTTATAATGTATAGTAATCTTTTTATTATAATATTTATAAGCTCCAGGCTCAGATAAGCGGAATATTTTTTAAATTTGAAATATCTTATCTCGCCTATCACTGAAATTAACATTTAAATGCGACTGCGTTGCTGCACAAGTCTTATCAATGTTTTTGTTAATATTAACACAAAAATCGATATTTTTAAATCGTAGACAAAATAAAGACACAAGAGAATATTTGGCAAACAATATTAAACATCATGTTAAGAATATTCATATCACAACTATAGGTATGTATGTATAAAGCTTGCATAATTAGCTATTTTGGTATTTTACATTAAAAAAAATCCGATGTGGCCAACACATAACCTCTCGCCATACTCTACTATTTTTATTTTTCTAATATAAGTATATATTATGTAGTACTTACTCACAAATATACCATTGTACTAGAAGGGAATTCGGGAATTGTAGCTTTTATAATATTATTAAAGTTTATTATGACCTTATAAATACTAAATGACATTTCATATTTTTCATTTCAATTTGCCAAAAAGTCAAAAATTCATATTACATTAACACTCAAATATTTTATTTTTTGTTTGTAGAATTTTTAACTTCTTGTAATTGGAAAATGGTGCTAGATAGAAACAACGTTTTGAATACCTACATATTGTAGATAGTAACATTTAGTATACAATGTTATTAAAAAAATTCCTATTAATTCATAAATTTTGAGAATATTCCAGAAAAACTCTTCAGATCTTCAAGAAACTACCACTTCCGGTTGCACGATCAACACCAAAATCTAATCAGATCTAATCTTAGGGTGTTAGAATATTGTATACCAAATTTCAAGTTTTTTTATTCAGTGGTATTTGAGTTATCGTACCTCCAACATCCATCCTGACACACAGACACACACACACAGACATCATCGCGAAATTATCAAAATCGTGTTCTAGGGACCTCAAAACGTGCTTATCCATTGAAAATTCACTATCGAAATTTTAGCATGATTACAATACCTCTCTTACAGATATGAGTGGCGAGAGGTAAAAATAATAATTAAAAATTTGAAAAAATTCTGCTATTAACCAAGGCTGTAGTAGATAAAAAAGAAGAATTTTACTCTGCTTTTTTTTGTGTATTGTATTTCAAAATGACAAGAAAATGTTAGGATAATGTAAAATACTCGTAAAATACTATTCACATTTCTATAACTTTTTAACTTTGTTGATTAAGTGTTTACAATCCAGTTAATTGTGAAGTTTTTATTTCATATGTTTCAAAGATATCACTGTTACAATGTTGCTAAAAAAATTGAAGTGGTAATTACATTCTATAACTACGGTCCTTCCCTACATCGTTTCATCGTTTTCAATATTGCAATAAAAATAGAATGGCGACGGAAAGCCAAAGGTCGACAAAAATAATGTGTTGAAAACTGATTATGAGTAATGTTCTTACTGAAAAAATAAATTCTTCTCTCATATATTTGATATTTGACTTTGGTAAATGGAATGAAAACGTCGAAAAGTTGTGAATAAAGTGTCGGCGAGTTGTTTCACTCCAAAGCGGTAAAACCATCCATACGTCATGTTTCTGACAGTTAATATTGTCAAATTCAGTATGTAATTCAGAGCGATAAAGATAAAGGATCTGACACCATATATTACGTTTATACCTGCACTGCTGGTATGAAATCTATAAATTTCTAGGTTAGTATTATTCAAAATGTATGGTTAAGCAAAGAGAACAGATCTATGTATAGGTATAAATTAAAATTTAGCTTTGTACAAAAATTTCGCAAAAAATATTACCATATAACGGAATTATTGTTTTATTCATAAAAAATCTTATCTTTATCTGTAATAGGACTTAGTAGAAGTAGATTTAATACAATTATCCGGCAATAAAGTTCTGTATAATAATAATTATTATCCTTGTTAATCCTCTACACGAACACATCGCATTTATTACACCTATATTAACACGTGTATAGGATTTGTAATTTGATAACAATAACAATGGTAATAAATAAATCGTTTTATTATGAAGCGCCGGTCATAATTATACCGGTTGTATACCTGAAAACTGTAATATTTTGCTTATTTATAAAGGCATTTAAAGAATTAGATATAAATATGTTTCAAGTTTTCAAACGGTTTGACGCAACGTTTATTTTGCCTAAAATGAGACATTTTGCATTTTATACTTATTTAACTGTTTTCTTGCCTATTTTCGGCCTATTCTTATGATAATTTTTTTTTTAAATGACAAAGATGGAATATGCTTTCATATAACTGATGGTAGTGTTGTATTCTGCAAATATTGTGATCAAACGGTAAAATTTAAATATCATCAACCTTCACAGTTTAATAGTGTGCTTATCTGCTAATATTTGCAATATTTACATCCATTTCGCATCCATCAGATGCATGCAAATGGCCATCTTTGATGATTCGTCTCTTACACGATGAATTTTGTTCATGGTTCCTAACGAATTTTTTTTTGAATAAAAACTAGACAAGTATACACACCTAAATATCAGACACAGGCACACAGACATCATCGTGAATATAGTAAATTCGTATTCTAGAGACTCTGGGTCCACCAATAACTCACTCGAAAATTTTGACCCATTACAATTAATACCTCTGTTATAGAATATGAGGCGAGAGGTAATAAATTATTGTAATAACCCAGATAACATATCCCGCTTATTCAAGCTAATAAAACTTTGCAATATTTGAATTTTTTGTTTCGTTCAAATTTTAATATAATCGTGTATACCTATATATCAAATTTACCTTTGTTTCATTCAAATTTCAATATTTGCGTCTATACATACAAAATACATAAAATCAGTCTTTTCTTTGCATTGTAGAAACATTTGTTCTATCTTGTCGAGATCCCAAATTTAATTGCTATTCATGTTGTAGTTCGTCAGTTTGCGAGAGAAGTCGTACTGAATGTAGGTACGTGGCATCGGTTTTGTGTTGTAAACAGTGATATTTTGATGTTTTTGCTGTGTTCTAGTGTTCATTTTGTAGTTTTAAAAGGGCATGATGGGGTTATAATAATATATTTTGCGTTGCGTTTTAAACTATTGTATTCATATGGATATATTTCTCTATTTCTTCATGACCGACTCGAAAACGTGGATAAGGTTTGTTGATTTTAAAATATTTAACTCCCCATAATACTTCGTTCATCGAACAGATTTAGTAATTACATTTTAAGAAGTTTTATTATCAATATTACAACAGAATTTATTCAAAATGTATACTTGTGATTTAATATAGGTATTCAAATAACTTGTGAATTACAGCGCAGTCTAGAAAATTTTAATTGTAATTTGTGAGACGAGCCGTAGGCGAGTTTCACGGTTGCACGGGAGCAGAATAGCCATTCCAAACGTGCAGACTATTTCTCTAGGACTATAAATTTAATTACACTAAAAAATTTAACCTACAACGCTACAACTATTAATATAAAAATATATGTTTTATTTATAAAATAGTATTCTACATAAAATTTATAAATCTAAACGTATTTTAAAGCTACCCACCAACCAAAAAATTATTACAACTCGCCACATTTCATTTTATCACTAGTGATGGAATGAATCCATTCCGTAACAAGTGACAGAATATAATATAATTCCATAATTGAAAATGATGTTAGAATGATAACATTCTATAACAGTCGTATAGAAAATATTTTATTGATTATTTATGTGACAAATTCTATTAATTTAAAGATTTAAAAAAAATTATGATTGAAAATTATAAAATTTTCTTATTAGTAGTATTTGGGATAATGGACCTCAACAAACACGCACACACATTTCATGTTTCATGATCATGACAATAAATAAAATAGATAGGTAGGTACATCAATATTTTACACCATACCTATATTACCTTTTTTAACATGGAGTAAAAAGGAACCCCTTTAGAAGCATTGTTTTGAAATTTGAGGATGAAACTTGAATTTGTTTTCATCAAAACACTCGTCATTATCGGATGCGATGTGTTTATTCGTTCGTTCCAAATGACAAAGTAATAGAGTTATTATTGTATTGTAAGTTGGATCCAGCAATTTTTATATTTGTTTATAATTGAATTCGTATATTGTATACACTATTTGGTATCTCCAACACGTGTAAACGACAAATTACATATTTCGTAGCTTGTCTTAGTAATGAAAGCCGACGTGAAGAAGACGTTACTCCGACGTCATTCTGACAACGTCAAGCGGAATCAAATATAAAACTTTTCATTCTCTACTATCTACGCCCGCTGTATGAAAGGCGTAAGGCGTTTCCTCGTATTCGCAAATCGCACATTGACGGCCAAAGAAGCACTTACTGAACTTCTTCGCGCTCATCACGACAAGAAAACATGCGAACTCCATTAGAAACTTTATGTAAAGTCAATCCGAATGAGGCTACAATGCTTTTTTTGTTCCTACCCTGTAGTGAACTGAAACTAGAGCACACTAGCAGTATAAATGCAAGAATTTGCACTAAAGTACATAAATAACAAAATAACATAGGTAACGTGTAAGCCTCTGTATCTAGTTTTTGTTTTTATAATAATTCAAGGTTTTACTTTTACAAATAGAAATAATTGTATACCGTTGTATACATATTTTGATTTAAAAATAACAATTAAGGACTTCTGGAGATTTTTTATTTAGGTATATTTTATAAAAGAAGGTACCTAGTAGTAGAAAGTAGCGAGTAGCCGTGCTATTTTGTTCTTAAATCTAGTTGAGCTTTGGAATTATTTTAAAAGGTAGCTTTTAATTGAGTGCTTTCATTAATAAAACAGTAGCCATTATACCACTTATACAGTAAAATTACAACTTTAATTTATGTGAATAAATCACTTTTAATGTCGTGCTCGATGTCGTGTTTGTCCATTTTAATAGAATAATACAATTTATCAAATACTTAATGACAGGAAAAAATTATCAAATGTCAGAAGACAACACACGCCTACTAAAAAGTGAAAAAAATTTAAACTGTGGCGATATGACCTGTTCGATAACTTTATCGAACGGGTTGAACGGATACTTGATATATTGTTTTTTTTGTAGATAGGTGACTGTATGGAAACTGTTAGTTTCGTATATGTTCGTGGGAAAAAATAAGTATTACTGACTAAAGCCCGTTTTACATTACAATAAATCTTGAACAAGATTTTGTTCAATTTTTGAAACAATCTAAATTGTGTATAGACGTTTCAAATCCATTTAAGAGTGACGTCATATCAGATAAATTTTATCCACCACGTTCACAAAATAAGCTATCTCTTTCTTACACATTTTACTCGTTTTAATCTATACGCATATCGTATGTCATAAAATCTTGTTTCATACGAATAATTTGCTTCTTTTTTATGACGTCCTATATGGATAACGTCTATAGTATCATACAGCAAATTGTGTGAAATATTGCATTGCTTCGTAAATTGTCCGAAAAAATAGATAAGCGCGGCTGTCAAATTATTATTATATGCGAACTGCGCAGAATCACAAACTATATATTGTAGGCAGGTATATAAAATTGTCTCAGTATAAAACAGAGTTCATTAAAAACAAAGCAATATTGCTCAAGATATTGTTCAATTTGTACCGCAATTTATTGTTCAATATTTAGTGTAGTGTAAAACGGCCATTATACGATATTATTCGGAAAGAAATGAAAAACTATGTTTATAATATAGGATAAGTACTCGTAGTTACGTATAATGGTATAATAAATTCAGTTTTGTTCACATGTTTGTTAATTAAATATCTCAAGAATTTCAAAATCAAATTTCTGGGTGGTTTGATTGTAGGCGTCCACATTCTGCAAAGTTACGACTCCTCTACTCCGTTCTTATTTGCATAGCCAATTAGTATAAGTAGCCAGACAAACTTACGGCATAAATCATCTTAAAAGGGACGTTTAAGAAGTCGTTATCGCATTTACCGCATAATAATGGAGAATGTACTGCATTTCGATAATTCCAGTGCTGGGGTGAAATCGCTAAATTCTATTTAGAGCAAGATATGGCGCAGCGAGTAGCGCCAGTGGTCTTGCTAAATTAACTGCAGGAAAATGCTAAGTACGTTCGTAATTTTGTTTTGAATTGGGTGAAGTTCGAAACTTGGGCGAAGGCTGGGATAAGGAAATGGAGAAATACTAAAAGATAGTGCTATTTAGAATGTTATGCTCAAGAATTTAAAAATTTAAACTTAACCGTCCATTACTAGGTAACGTACACAAATTTAAAAAATCTGACGTGGACACCACATGACTTCCTTGTACGCCTTGTTTGTTCATACTTTTCTTAATAACTAAAATGTAGAATAATATAAAAAATTCTTTTAACTTATTATACTAGTATACTCACAAATATATTTTAGTCATTTTATTTAAACTGCAGAAGAAGATATAAACGATATTTTACTATTGTCACTGCTACTGTCACTGTCATGTCATAATCATTTAAATTTTACGTAGTAACAAATGTTAATCGATCATGGACTACAAGATACCGAAATACTAAATTATAAGTATATACTTTAATTATTCTTAAATGATAGAAGATACAGAAAAATTTATAAAATACCGATTGTAGATAATAATCAATAATCTTTCATTTAAAAAAAATTGCCTAAAATTAATTATTTATCAAAATATTTTAAAAAAGTACTACTTCCGGTTTATAGATTGAAACAAAAAATAGGAGGTGCACAACTAGATGCTATAACAGTCCTAAATACAAAATTTCAGCTTTCTACGTCTAACCGTATTTGAGTTATGCGACACACATACGTACAGACGTACGTACATACATACGTACATACGTACGTGTACATACGTACAGACGTCACGACGAAACTAGTCATAATGGATTCAGAAAAGGTCAAAACGGATATTTCCATCAAAATCTGAAAACCGAAATTTTTCGCGATTACAATACTTCCTTATTACTCCGTACAAGAAAATAAAAATAGAAGAGCTTTGACAGCAGCTGTCAGTGCAAATATATCTTATTAAATTAACGAATTATTTAGTATAGTCGTGGATAAAGTATAGTATTTTAGTCGATTTTAACATAGAAATAGGATAGTTCTTTTTTTCCTTTTTAACCAACTTCTAAAAAGGAGGAGAATATAAGTTTTCTTGTATGTTTGAAAAGGGTGATTCAGTAAGCATCATGAGAAGTGCTAATAAAATCTAGGGAAACGACAGAATATTCGGAATGATCATTTATTTTGTTAGTTTGGTTCATGGCAATTACACGTGAAAGAGTGTTCCAAGGATATGGCCATCACTGCTCGTACGGCACTCACGAATCCGTTCGACAACCGCATTATTGCATATGGCGAGGACATCAAGTGGCCACCAAGATCTTGCGATTTGACCCCCTTGAATTTCTTTATTTGGGATTATTTGAAAAGTAAAGAAATGCCTTGGATGAGCCGGCACTTTTCCAAGATGTCATCCAAAATTACGAAAAACAGATTCGTGAGTGCCGTGCGAGCCGTGGTGGTCATATCCTTGGAACACTCTTTCACGTGTAATTGCCATGAACCAAACTAACAAAATAAATGATTATTCCGAATATTCTGTCGTTTTCTTAGATTTTATTAGCACTTCTCATGATGACACGCTTATTGAATCACCCTATATGTATGTTTGTTTGGTCGCGCAGAACTAAAAACTACCGAACCGATTGAGATGAATTTTTCTTAAATAACTAAGTATCTTATTGCCTTGTAGGTTTTAAATCTTAGCCCGCCATCTTGAAAACAATTGTATTAGTTTACAAATTTAATACATGTTTAAGAAACTATCACGATGCACGAAACCACGAAAAGGGGTACTCTAATAAAACCTCTTGTGGAATAGAGTATAGTACCTATACTTGAAAGTACAAATTGAACTACAAAATTCTTCAAAATAAAAACGTAGGTAATACAAATTGTTATTTGTTTTCCATTGAATTTTCAATCTCTTTATTTTTCAAAAAACGATTGAAAACACTCTCCGCCTTGAAAGTATATATATTTTTTGTGATTGAATCAAAACGCGAAAATTGTGCTACAGTAAATTCGAAATCTTTACAAAATCCTTTGCAGAAATTTTCTTCAACAATCGATTCAACGAATAATGATGAATATTAGATTTTATTATACGGATTTTAATTAAAATAAAACTGCTTCTTGCCGATCTGAATGGTTTTTCAATGGTTCCATTCAATGCATTTTCGTGTAAAAGAAGAGTGTTACGATATCAAGATTTAATTATTTCGACATTGTTCCACATAAATTTTTACTAAATTACTTCTTGTTCTTACATTCAACAAACAACTCAATTTTAAATAAATTTCAATAATTTGATAAAATTATTTTTGCATTTGCATTTTACAAACCCACCTGTATTTTTCAGTATTATTAAATAGATTTTTAGTATTATAATATTGCCTGGATCAGTGTTTCGCAACCTTTTTGTATTGGCTCTTCCCCTTGCCTTTAAAATTTATTTACGCCTCCCTTTCAGATAGTTTTCGCCCCTCTAGGGAGAGGGGCGCACCCAACAGGTTGAGAAACGCTGGCCTAGGTCTTTAAAAAATTATAAATTAATAATTATATATGTACAATTCTGTAGATTTTCTTTAGTATAAAATTTTAGAAGTTTAACAAATTCAAATACACGCAATATACTATGGGACCTGCTAGGACAAATAATAATATTTTGTAACAAAGTATATTTGTTAGTAATTTTCCGTAATCAAAAATACTACCTACTAATTTGTATTTGTATCTTCTAAAGTAAAGCAAAATTATTCACCTCTTGGCCACGCGCGTTCGTTACACGTGCCTTGCGTTTCAGCGAAATTATTGCGATTTTGTAATTTGTATTGGAATATAATGTAGTCAATTAGAGAGAAGTTAGGCAGTCATCGACGAGTAATGATGAGTGATCAATCGGGCAGTCATCGGCGAGTAAGAGTTAGGACGAAAGAGTAATAAGAGTTCGTAAGTTCGATTTGTCAATCGTTTTGTTCTGTAAATTTACTGTTTGTAATTTTTATCTTTTATTATTCATAATAATAAGCAATATATTTTCTCATGTTTAATTTTACTTATTAAACATTGCCAGTAGGTACGTCAACAATCGGCTTGTTAAGATTCGAGAATTTCGAGAATCAGGAACAACTCGATTTGTTATATTTTAAATAGTGTTTTTAGTAGGGTACCCTAAAATGTAATAAAAGTAGTATATATTTTAAGCAATAAGTGTTCCAACAGGTCTATAATAGGTAATTTTAAAATATGTAAGTAAATAATAATACAGTAGTCAAAAGCTATTTAACTTTGAAATGCAGTTTTAAATTTTAAATTTATTGATAAAACTTATACTGACGTACACCTCACGACAAAGTTAACTTTCATGATTTCAATTTCAATGCACACCATATTTACATATCGATCGCTATATTTTATCTAAATTACACGATATTTTGTATTTATACATCGTTTAATTTGCACAATATGAAATTGCTTTTATCTAGACTAAGCTATCATCTGACGATCAATAATAATTTGCAAATACCATGCGGCGTTTTAAAATGAATTTCATTTTTTCTGTTATTACATTTTATTGATTCGAATATTATAATTATAATATAGCTTATGTTGTTCTTATAATTATTTCTGAGGATATTATCCTCTGAACCAAAAAATAGATTGAAACTATAAAGTATTTTTTGTTAATAACAAACGACAAAGAAATAGAAAAGACTACAAGTTCAAAATTGATTGTTTATCTTTGAGGTTAAATATACTTTCAAATAACTCAAATATAATTTAACACTAAATTTAAGGTCTGAATCTCTGATTCTAGGCTTTTACGGCCAAATTTGAATCATATATATTTTACAGTTCACAATTTACAAAATAGGTAGCTAAATAGGTTTTAGTTAGGTACCAAATATCTGAAATTAGGTAGGTACCTACTGAAAAGTATTTTTAGGTTACAAATTTTTCATAATTTATTAAAAAATTTAATAAATTATTAATTTAAACAACATAAAATTTTTGCAAAAGAAGCTAACTAAAAAAAATTGTTCAAATTATCATTTTTTGTGTAAATAACCAATTAATTGCTAAATAATTTATTAATGATAGGTACCTACCTAAATACAAATTTAGTAAATATTTCAAATTTCTATTGTAAAAATAATTTGAAAATAGAGCGATGGTGTCATTGCGATTTTCTTACCGAATATGCACTCGAGCATTAATTCATGCCCAGGAAATTTTTTATCGTGCATTCCAACAACGTAATTACATAGCTCAAAAATATTTCCGGAAAGAAATAATGCACACATGTGATATTATAAGTGAAAATTTTTGGAATTAGTATAATAAAAATTAAAAATTGACAACTTTAAAATTAAATATCTGTAGGTAAAATGTAATCAGAACACCGCCGTAAGCGGCACTATCTTCTTGCAATGCACGGTCCCTGTACCAATACATATTTATTTAGTGTGGAATTTTTTTCTGCACTCGTGTAACAATTTTCATATATCATAATATATATATATATATATATATATATATATATATATATATATATATATATATATATATATATATATATATATATATATATTATATTAAATAAAAGTTTATATTATTTTATCTACAATTAGAATTTTATTAATTTTTTGTATAATTACTGACTATTAGTCGCTATTAGTACTAGTACTATTTAGGAAATTAAAGTATTATATATAATAAGTAATTTAGAGTTTGAAATTTGGGTATCTTGTTGTTCATGATTGTTAAACATTTGTTCCTACGTACTATTTAATTGAAATTGACAGTTACAGAAGTGACAATAGTGACACATCGTTCAATCTTCTTCTGCAGTTTACATCAAATGATATTGTGAGTACTTATATATTTTTATTGTAAAAAGAGTGTATGGCGAGAGGCCACATCAGACTTTTATTGATTAAAATTAATGATGACGTTGTATTTTCTTGACTGGAACAATTGTATAGGATTGGAAAAGAATTTCTTTGGATTCAGTCACTTTATTAAAAAATTAAACCACTCTACCAGTTTCGGCTTCACTTAAGCCCTCTTCAGAAGTTGGATAATAATTTAAAAATAGCAAACATGTTGAAATAAATAATAAAATAAGTAGTTGACAAAACATAAATGAAATAAATAATTTATAAATAAAAAACTTTACAACAAACAAAAATTGCACTTATGGTAGCTGAGTCTGAAATAAAAATTTTAAAATGAGGGCTTTAATAAAGTGACTGAAACCAAAGAAATTATTTTCCATTCCTATTAAAATTAAAGTTTAAATTATTCTAAATATACCAGCGGTGCAAGTACAACTGATTGTTAAGCCAGGTTTACATTGGAGGAGTAACTGAGACAGTTACTGGTACAAGTAGCGGACTATACTAGTATACTCAACTAAGCGCTAGGCTAAGTAGGTGTTTACACCAGAAATACACTTTAGACGACTAGCTATAGTTTTAGTACCAGTACAAGTTGTTCTGTAGGTAACAAAATGAATTTTTTTCGTGGTTGTATATCATCTCGTAGAAAATCTAATATTAAACGAAATAAAGAAAAGATAACAAAATTTAGTGACATCCCACAAACACTCATGATTACGATATAGTTCTACAAAATTTATTGTCTCCGATTCAGACCACTTTTTCATTTAAATAAAGTAAAAATACCGAATTTAACTATAAAACAATTCCCTTTAAAATATGACGTCAAAACACACTAGTATATCCCTAATCCTAGTGACTGTTTACATTGGTATAGTGCAGAGATGAGTGTAGTGGATAGTGCAGAATGTATGTGGAAGGGGAAGGCTAGTAGGTGAGTAGCTAACCCGGGAGGTTAGTTACTTCACTACCCCAAATACTTGTACTAGTACTAGTACTGGTACTAGCTTCTGTTGGCTACATTGGATGAGTAGCGGTCTGGTGAGCTAATAGTACTAGTAACTAACCCATTTTACACGACCAATGTAATATAGTATATGAACAAAATGTCGCAAAATACAAGTCTTATTTACTATACATACAAACATTTTCCGCTGTCATATCATCGTCAGTGAATGCCGAAAACTAAACAAACTTTATCTGCTACAATACACAATAACCTAACCTTACTTCTTTAAAAATAGTGTGGGTGGTACGGTGTGCGGCATCTTTATCAGGCATAAACCGCCGGATTTGGCGGAATATAATCTTCGGTTAGGATTCGTGGTTGGCGTAGTTTAAGTTTACGACGTTGTGGAAATGTCATCGCGCACATATGAGCCGCTATGTATGCAGAAAAATCTTATTTTGCCGGCGAGAAAGCGTAAACCGACGTCGCTGGTTGGCGGTTTCGTTTACGTTTACGAGACGTGACCACTTACCGCGAACAAGGTTTGGTACTTTGACGCCAGGAGATGTTGCTAAATATTAAAACACAGTTAAGTTAAGAATACTTTGTTGCAAGCTTTTATCAAATATTGTTTACAATTATTATAAAGCATGGCAGCATTTATTACTTGTTGTGATTCTAACTAAATAACTGGGACAGAGTTTTGAGTTAAGAAACCTATGAAGTTAAAGTTACTGCAATTATCATAAATATATTTGATCAATTTATTGACTCAAAGGGAAAGGTACCTGACAATTAATGTGTGGTAATCCCATAAATAATACTGAAAAAAACAACTTTAGAAAAATTGTGTATGCATCAGGGAAAAGCGTGATTTTATGTACCTTGTATGTATGACCCAAAATGCGCCTGTTATTTCAGTTTAGCTCAAGCATCAACGTCTAATCATGGCTGTTCAAAGGTCCCGGGTTCAATTTCAGCAGTCAACCAAAATTAGATAATCAACAATTTTACTTAGTAATTTACTTGTCTCATCTTTCTATTTTCTCCATCCATTGTCAAACAACGCCGAAAACATCGGTCCAGATACCAAAGACTGAGAACTTAGAAATTTTGAATGTTGTCTTTTTTTACTAAAATCGTATTGTCGGACGATCCATAGAAGATAATTCAATGAACTTTGGTGCATTTTGAAGCTAACAAATAGAGCTACAAAATATAATTAGGTGTTCTTTTATTCGGTCCAGAACTCGAGGAACAAAAATTTTTGTAACAGAAACTAGGTAAAAATATTGATTTTCGTAATTATAATGCATTTTTGAATCGTCAATGCCCATGAAAATTGCTGAAAAAATTTATACAGCTTCTCTAATTTTCATAACAGAAGAGAGCTAGCGAGAGCTAGCTAAACTCACCTGCAGTAGCTAAAAAATTAATATGTAATTAAAAATTTCTGGGATAGTTTCGTATAAAAATAGAATCTTCGGTAACAACCTTCTCTACCTTGGTTTTTAAGAATTTTCTAAAATGTAATCACATTGCGAGAGCAAAACCTCGTGGGGGCCGATTCACCATTCTTATCCCGCTACCCCCTTTATTTTGATGTTTACAAACAATTTTTTTGAAAATTAAAGGCGGATTCATGCAGCCATTTACATTTAATTTTCATTTAATTTAATTTAAAAGGTAACTATGGTAACAATGTCGCATTTGAAAACATAAATGAGAATGGTGCATGCATGGCTCCATTGAGTTACACACATTTATCTTTTAAATTAAATTAAATGTAAATGTAAATGACTGCATAAATCCGCCTTTAATATTTGTAATTAATACCTAACGGCGATAATTCAGCTTTAAATCCTGCCAGGTACCTACACATTTCCGTTCAACTGCACAAAAATATTTTATGTGGTGTATTGTGCACTTAAAACCATGAGTTTCTATGAGATGAGGGCTAATAAGTAATAACTGCACACGCTGTATAATTATGTAGGTATATCAAACTAATGACTCACAAATATGTAAGGTTGCAAGATGAGATAAAAGACTTGCTACATGTATTTGTATGTAGTATACCTACATAATATTTTTTATGTTTAACTATTTGTGTTTTTGAAAATAACTTTCTGAACTCGTGTTTATTTTTTGAAATAAAAGAAAACATTACAATATTTTCATTTCTTTAAAAAGAAGAATGAAAATACTGCAAACCATATTTTCAAATGTCAGTACTGCAGTTGTTTTAAAAACATCATTTTTATTATTGTCAGAAAATAATTCTCCATGGGATGCTTTCAAAATGAATTTAAATAAAAAAGTACAATTTAACTCAGTACAGCACTCACAATCCGCGATTCTCGTTATATCGCACAATAAGACGACATAGCCGTTGTATTCCTGCTTATCCTGAACGGAAGGGAAAATGTAATCATCCTTCGTGTCTTCTAGGATCCGCCAGGACGTTGTACTCTACTCCTGTTACCCGTCATTTGTAATTGAATTATATCCTTGAAGGTACAACATCCTGCTAACGTTATCGCAAGATACTTTCACTCTATCCTTTACTTATCGTTCCTTAAATGGATCAAGAGAGAGTTTTAATTCGTTGAGCTAACTAGATACAAGGCAGACAAGAACAATGTTGTTGTAAGACTTTTTGCGTTAATTTATTAGATTAAGATTATTCAAAAACTAAAAAATATATTGTTTTATTTGCTTTTCATTTGCAGTTATTTTATACAAAATAGAGGCAGAAGTTTATCTACTTGCAAAAAACATTTTTGTTATAATTTATTTATGAATTAATGGTATGTCTGAAATTTCTTTTGAGTAAATTTTAAATTGCAAAAGTTACGAGGCTCTATATTAATTTATTAATTGATTTTATGTCATGAATAATGAAATACTTTGCTAGTCTTTTATTCTGTTGAAGCGTAAGCAACAAACTCAAAAGAGTTATGTACAAAGTACAAAATAAAAGCTTTGTTGATTTTTCTTTACTCTTTCACATATAACTATTTTCATCAATAGAGCGTGATACATAGAATAAAAAATACCTATAAAACATGTTCCTACTAAAGGCATAGTAGTAAAAAAAGCTTTTACTAAAATTTGCATAAATAATGTTGATGTTGATCACTCCACTCTGTTAAAAGTACTGAATAACGTATTAACATACTAGTCAGTTTATGTAGTCACACTTCTTGTGGATTTGGGCCGCTCTGGAGCTTTCTCGATCGATTCGTCTTGATGCATTTGAGACAAATCAATCCTTTGATAACTAAAGTGGCATCGGAGAGATTCATATTCATGTCTTCATTTACGACTATAAAGTGGTCAGTTTGAAACGTCCGACTTTTGTAATCTTAACGATAATCACTCATTGACAATCCAGGTACCCCGTGTTCCTGCGTCATCACATGCAGTCAAATAATAAAATTATTATTTTGACTGTCTTTTTTAAAGTTTTTTTTTTAAATAATTATTATATTATATCATAGTCCAGGGAATTTACTTAAAAAGTGCCTCAAACTTCGAAGAAACAGCAACAAAAGATTTCTCGACGGAATCCAATACAGAAAAATGTGCTTTTTAACATATCAAAAGTTTCTGGAAATCACCATTTAAATTTTGAAAAAATGACCACAAGTTTTGCTTTTCATCTTTAGCTTATCATTATGAAAAAACATTTATATGACGTTATAGAGCACAAAATTCTCTATAAAAATGATGCATGGGATTTTTAAGTCAGTTAAAATGATTCACATTTTGTCTTATATATTTTAAATGATGTAACAACTAATATCAACAATTTTCCACCTCAAAAAGCTATTACAATAGCCAGACGCAAACGAAAACATTTCTTTATTTCTTTTCTTGTGCACCAGAAAAACCAATCCGCTGGAAATGGTTTCTCGAGTTGATGATTTCCAGGCATCGAAGTGAACTGTCGAAAAGCGCGAAACCGCTCCGCTAGTTGCTTGATTTTCGTCTCGTGTCATGTGTCATAATGAAGTGAGGTTATGTCACGCACGTTCGCATTTATTTTTCGATTAGTCTAGCCGCATAAAGCGCCGCATTTATTCCAAATGCGTTTCATAACTTTTATTTAAAATTGCACTGTAATTATTGTAAAACTACAAGCGTAATGGTTCTAAACGCCCAAATTTGATCTCTATGCCTTTACCTTTTTTTACATGTACTAATATTGTTATAGCACAGAAATGCTATTAACTTTATCTCATAATATCATAACTATTATTTATTATATTTTCTGAATTTTCTGTTTTCAGCTTATATTTGTAAATTGTTATTATATTATTAATAATTTGTTTTTCGAGCAATATCACCTATTGTGTTTGTTATGTATTATAACTTAGAACAGTGTTAACGACTTTTCTGACATAGCGTGCATTATTGCTCTAATTGGTTCTGGTCATCAGGTCAGTCTCCTCATTACATTGGTACACTTTTTGTACAGCACAAAGTCTCTTACCAACAATTTTTGAAGTTTCACGTTTTTCTCGGCCATCTTGTACCAATGCTTCAACTCTTGCCACTACAGTAGGATCTACAGGGATTACGACCTGTTAAATAAACATTAGCATGCAACCGATAGGTTTACCAGTTAAAAATCAAAGCTAAACAAGAAAATATACCGAAATATAAGTTTTCAATAAGTACATGACAGATAGCAAACAAAATAGATGATATTGCTCGGAAAACAAATTATTAATAATTACAATTTACAAATATAAGCTGAAAACTAAAAATTTCTAAAATACTATATCATAATAATTATAAATTGATCTCAATTTTTTGCTCCCCACTGTATATATTTTTTACAAAAGGAATATGCAAAATAATTACTATATTAATGTTTTGTTTTGTTTCAGGTAAAAGCTGCTTAGAATAATGTACCTATTTATTTTGATATTCCTACGTAGGTGAGTAAAACAATTTTATTTAAATTACTATACCAAGAAAATTGTTCATGAAAATTGACTACATTTTAATAAGAAGACGCATTATTTGACACTGGTATTAACATAAACAAAAATATTTATTGCAATTACAAAAACAAATTTAAACATACGTCGTTAATTAATAATAATATAATTTATGATGATTTTACACACGCCCGACATGTCAGATCATGACATTTATAAGTCAGTTTGCATTTTGTAATCACAGATTAGAAACAATAGGTACCTACGTACTTTCTTAGGCAATAAGAAATGATTTAATTTATTCTGTAACAGCAAAACAAATAATGTTAAAATAATATTTGAGATACAGTTTTAAATACAACTTATGTACAGAAAATAAAAATAGATATGGATGTAAAATAATATCGAGCTATTTTGTGGAAATATAGAATTAGAGCTACGTTTTTTGAAATTACTTTTATGACTTTTATGCACATTGTTGTTGCAGTAACTCAAGTAATCATATTAAATTACCTATAATTGCATAAGTACATTTTTGTAGTTCTGTATTTTTTACAATACAAATTACGTCAGAAATTTAAATTTCAAATTTTAATTCATCGTTTTAAAAATATCAAGTGCTCGTATTTGATTGTGCTAGTCCGTGGAAGTGCTTCAAACTGATAATGTATCTATTAATGTTAAGGGGGTTTTATCGCTCAGCTCTGCAAGCTCACAAATCCCCGCCATTTCAGGTACTCGCGCTGACAACCTATGTGCTATGAGTAAGTACATGTTGTCTCTATTTATGTAATTACTATGTTTCGCTCCATTCTTGTTTAGAAAATACTCCATTTGATTGGCTAGCGCGCATGCAATTTTTAAATTTATTTAACAAATTACTCGACTACTATTTGAAAATTTTATAAACATTTTAATTTACAATGCAATAAGAGTTACGAATAATTTTTCGCAGAATTAATATTTTTTTAATAGTTTATAAATAAAAATAATAACAATTTAAAAAATTTGACATTGTAGCTAGTTTTTTACTGCCTTTGTCTTTATATGGTATTTTTTTAGATTTATAGGATTAATAGGTTGGGAGTAATTTGTTAAATACTTCTTTTTACTGTGATAAACGCCCCTTAATATACATATATAGATTTCCAAACCACTCGTAATATATGCCTTGAAATGAAAAGATTTTTGTTTTAACTTCTCTATACGTTAGCATTTAAATCTTCTTGCAAAAACGAACTCTCTTGCATTTCTATTTGAATTTGTGCTACGCTAGTCGTCCTCCTGCGGTATTCGTTGTGTTGCTCCTGCAAATCTTGCATACATTTGGCCTGAGGTTTCTCGATTCTCGCAGAGCTCGTCACGTCAGACTTCTAAATTTAGTGACTTGAGATGGTTGAATTGGAAGTAAGAAACGTGATAGAAAATAGTGCAAAAAGAAGTATTATTTCATTTTTATAGCCTTTCAGTTGAGATTTAAACTGTCTTCCAAACAAAATATTAGTTTTAAATAGTATATTACGTAGCAAGTTTTATAAACGTCATTTTAGTCACGATTTTATTAGGAACGAGCGCAGCGAGTGTATAAAAACGAGTATCAAGAAAGTTTATAAACGAGTCACAGTCACATACTATGCTTTTTCTACGACTATAAATTGAGTAACATAAATAATATGTAAATTTTAATTCCTAATACATAGTTACAAAATTCTACTTAGGCAAGTGTATTTAACTGTAAATTTGGAAAAAATTACAATGTTTGAAAGAAATCATTAATTTTCCTCAGTTTTCACAAAAATTAAATTGTCGAAGTGTGTTTAAAATGTTATTTAGCGCCATGAAAACCAGTATGTTAAATGATGTTTTAATACCAGGAGTAGAAAAAATATATTAATATTAATACATAAGTAGTTCCATTTTTATATTATTTGCTAAATTTATTATTAAGAAAATATAGGTTGTTTGAATTCTTCATAAGTTGATTTAAAAGTAAGTCATTCTACTTCTATATTCTGAAATGTGGAAAACTGATTTTTTTAAATTTATATACACAAGGTGTAAATCAAAAAGCGGGTCATACGCGTTTATTATGGAAAATTAGGTTTTCTTTGCTCAAAAATGACTAGTTAATTTTAGACCAAAGTACTTCAAATAAAAGTTTTTGGAAATTAAATTCTGCATCTAAATCAGTAATCACATTTTATTTTACAGGTTTATTAATCCAAATTTTTCGTGTCTTATTATAAAATCAAAATTAATTTTACTAATTAAAGATCAAGTAATATAACATGTTGTACTTTCCATCTTAAAATAAGGGTTCAGTTTAGCAATTCGCATGGAGGTTTGGTTTCCCCCGAATTTCTCCTTTTTCAGTGCCACAGGTTGACGTAACTCGTTGGTCGGTTCACCCCTCTGGTAAATAATATAAAAGAAACAAAAGTGCAGCTCATTATATATTTATCGTACAGTGTACTGTGTACACCGCGTGCAGCCAGTGTACTTCACTGAAAGTACAGATTGTACAACATCTGTAAATTCGACCACTTTACGTGACACCAACCCAGCCGTGATCCGCATTACACTGCGGTTAAATTGGTTGCTGGTACGGTTCTTCTAATATTTAAGTTTAGCGAGATTTTTCCGAAAATTTTAGTGCACTATAGCGACGCCAAACCTGCACTTAAAAGTGTTTTTTAGTATAAAATAATAGTGCAAAATTAAGGCGGTTCACTGTTAGTACTCTAAGCACCGAAAATTGCTTGTTACTATTCCTATTAAAATCAGCTTTAAATGAAAGATTTTTATGAAAACTAAGCTATCAATCGATAGATAAAAGTTTTCTCTATGCTTGCGTAATGGCAGATTTTTCATTTTTCCAGCATTTCTTTATTTTGTCCATTAAAAAATGTCATTTTTATTACTGATATAACATAGATTTGACACAAATTTTTGGAAAACTGTCATTAGAGAAGCATAGTACGATGCATTTTCTACCAAATTTTTACAAATCGCGATGTAGGGTAGGTCGATTCAGGATCAATATATTTTTAATGTTCACATTTATTCAATAAATTGGATCTACTTCTCTGACTTCAAATTTTTTTTACTAAGTTAGTACAATTATTTTAATATTTACCATTAATTTCACGAAATTATCACCCTTAAATACGACAGAGACTCCTGAACTCCTGTGTCTAAATTGAATGGCACAATACGCCGGTTGTCGGTTGTAATATATTTGTCTCAGACATACAAAGCAGTTTGGGCATGTTCTTTTAGAAGTGGTGGAACATTTTTGTATGCTGGCTTACTTGCTACTTCCCCCTGTACACCTACAAACCCTGCGATGGTTGTTGATTGGAAGTGGCCCGCCTTAATGACATTTCAAATTACATTACATACATTCCAATTTGAATTTGTGTAAAATACTTGTCATTTTTTAAAATTAGATTTTACTATTTGTACTGACTTGAAGATAAGGCACAAAATTATAAAGTAAACTTTTCAGCTCGCCCGTAAGATTAATTTACTACGCTTGCCACGTAAATAACTAATTGCAATCTAAAATCTGCACCACTCATTATGTGCATACTATCACTATAGAAGTTTAAGATTAAATAATAAATAACATAACTTAAGTAAATGTAGATGACAAATTTTTATGCTACACGAGTATATCCTAGCATTTTTACGTTTATGGAAGGATAGTCACACCAGCAGTAGATATTTTACATTAATATTTAAGTTCATTTATTGTTTGAATGAAGCTCTTAGTTTCCATCGTCAGAAACCACTACTCTGTTATGTGTTATTCATTCCACAGAGTGTAGCTATATTATGCACATAACTTATAAATGCACCGAGCATTTCATATTTCATATCACCAAGCTCTCTTCCAGTGCACCACATTTATTAATATTCCTTGTGCGCAAATTTTGATCTTATTAAAGAGTAATAGCAACACTTTACAATCTCTCTCATCATGAAATTCATCTCCACATCCACATTTCGTGAGCGCATGCGTCGTCACGTCGAATCTTCATCTTCGTCCGTTTCATACGCGGCATCTGAATCACGTTCGCGAGTTCACGTCGCTTCTTAAACGCGTTTTACTACTAATTTATAAAGTGCGCACTCGTTATGGGGTACTTAACACTGTACACACAGATAAGTGATGACGCGGTGGCCAGGACCGGCACGACGTAATTTCCGCTGAAAGAAGACCGGAAGTATGGTGCTTTTAAATTTTAAGTGCAGATTTCGATTAGCGCTATTCCGTTTACGTTGTTTCGTTGTATAGTGATGCGCATTTTATAATTTATAAATTGCGTAAAACTATGTATCATACTTACCTCCCTACATCTACAACTACATCACTCTTGATGACTATAACAGTAACCATACAAAATAATACTGCCTCTATTTTACAGGGTGGTGTTGAACTGAATATATAATCACGTGATACATATTTGACTAATTTGATTGGCTGAAATAGGGTAGTAAGGTGCTATCAAATCGATGATATTTTTATAACCGCTGTTACATGTCAACTGTTGTTGTTAATTAATTTCCTACTGTCAGTTTCTTATTTAAATATTGCTGTTTGTCAAAAATAAGAATTAAATTGAATGAACCTGATTGTATTCGGTGGGGAAATGCCAGTGAAGACAAAATTGAGAAAGGTAAACAGAATTTAAAACATTCTTGACAGCTATTGAAAAAATATACCACCTAACAAAAAATTTTGGACTCATTTATTATAATATTCTCCCCAAATATAACTCGGGCTATGATTAATCATAGGTGATAGCATTCGTTGGTGTTCAGAAAATTGAAATCGTGCTGCGCTCTTGGTCAATTTTCATCGACTAACTCATGCTATCACCGATGACAATCAAAGCACTAGTTATATTACCCCCGAAAATACAAGAAATATGGACAAAGAAAATTTTTTTAC
This sequence comes from Agonum fuliginosum, assembly GCA_947534325.1. Taxonomy (NCBI): domain Eukaryota; kingdom Metazoa; phylum Arthropoda; class Insecta; order Coleoptera; family Carabidae; genus Agonum; species Agonum fuliginosum. The sequence goes on from OX384035.1 coordinate 28,183,585, forward strand.
GATACCAAAAATGTAAATTCAAAGATGTTCAGAATTAAAAACGAGTAACGATTTCTTATTTTGTTTTTACCTCTCGCCACTCAATACTGTAAAGTTGGGTTTATGCTCAAATATTTAAGAATAAGAATAGTTTTAAAGTTAAATAGTTATCTGATTTTAATTTCCAAACAGTGTCTATACTGTAAATGTGTAAATCTTCGAAACATAAGTGGTACCCACAAAACTGCCATCTAGAATAGTTTTGCGTGAAAGCTCCTACAAGCTTTAAACTATTTATATGCATGAAATATATTTAAACATTGAGAAATGAGATAAAATTTTACTTCCGAATAAAAAAATTACACCCCGATCCAAGCCTGGGCACTCCTTAAAAATGAACTCCTAGCGCCACCTAGTAGCTCCACAGGCAGTAATACCGCCGCAATGCTCTACGGAGATTTAGAAATAGGTTAAGTTAGGTTAGAAGGAGAGGACTCAAGACTCTTTAAAGGGCTGGGATATTAGACTGGGAATTGAGCTACTCAAAGATGGATGAACACTTCGTGCTGCTTTATTATATAATAGGGATATTATAGCTAGAGTTTAGTGTTGAATTATTACGAAATTTAGGGATAGAAGTATCTAGGGAGGTTCGAGGGTTTATGATGAAATTGATCAGGATTATGGTTATGGGTGGGATAATTAGGAACAATGAAATTAGTCTGAATCAATCTGAAGATCAATTTGCAAGCAATACACTCTTATTTACAATATAACAAAATTGAAATTGGACTCGTTTAGAAAATTGAGGATGTTTTTTTGAGTTATTCTGATTTCTAACCGAGAGTTATTGATCTTATCTATCATTTGCAGAATTGATTTTTAAGAAAAAATGTGGTGTAGGTATGCTTATAATAATAATTATTATATTCCTGAAATTCGGTGAATCTCTTAATTAATCTTGCCTCTCCACCAATGTGATTTTCGTCAACGAATCAAATCACAGAACGGCGTAAACGGCAAACGTTTTTCCAGTGTCAACGATACATGTAAACATACCTAGCTTAACATAAAATTATTATATAAACACATTTTATTTTCGCAATATTTAATTAGGGAAATAAGGTTGATTTAGTAAAATCTACAAAAGAGAAGCTACATTACATAGCTTTTAGCTGATAAGAACATTCCGCAAATGCGTAAACAGAAAGTAGACATGGAAAACTTTGCACTACGAATCAAAAGCGCAAAAAACGAATATTTACCAACTTGCTCTCCTGATTAACACTACTACATAAACGGTTAATTAAGATCACGGGTGGATTAAGCAAACCTGGATAAGTCGGGATACTTTTTCTCTTATTTTCGAATTTATCACAGTTCATTTTACCTAGTTAGTTGGGATAATCTGGATTTAATTCTCACTTAAGGAATGCTTTACTTGCAATCTGATTTCCTTTGCTGGAATGACTCATTACGTTTAAAGCTAATTTTAAATTAAATTGCACAGTAATTCACGGTGTGCGAAATTATTTTCAAAATTATACAGCGGTTTGGCGCAGAGCCAGATCAAAATGTAGGAGGGAAAATGACTGATGGAAGCGACAGCAGCGCTCAATTCGCTGTTTCCGGTGTGAAACTATTAGATATTTTTATTCTTAGTGCGGAGGCTTACTGTGCACTTTGAGCCAAAAGCAATTTTAATTTTTTTCTCATTTAACACACCTTATTGAGAATTTTAAGGGGTGGTGGCATCACCGGAAGTGCCTGCGTTAGCCACCATTTTGAAAAAATGGTCGCCATTTTTAGTTTGTTTTTTTTTTCGTTTATTTGGCAAACTGTTTACATTACGAAGAAAACTGTTAAACAGAAATGTAGATCACAAAATTCTCTACAAGATAGATTTATATAAATTTTTTAAATGGCACTGTTTGCTAGAAAATCGAGAAAATGGATTTGCATATTTTCAAACTATTTATAAAGTCGTCGTCAATATTTTAATCTATTCGAAATCTACTATATTCTATTTCTATGCTAAAATCGTGCAATAAATTTTTTCTTGTCAGAAATTTTACTGCCCGTATTCATATTATACTATTTCTTCTCTTCTAAAGTAAAGTAAATTACTATTACTTATCACAAATCTTTTCTTGAAAGTTTCTTTATCTGCAGATGGAGTCACGGCGAAATTATCTGTAACTAGTGAAAAGTAGTGGACAAGAGGACTTAAATTATAGTAACATAAATACAATGGCAACAAACTGTATGTCCTCAACTTCTGCCAACTATAACTTTTAAAATAAGACGAACACTTTTGGAAAAAACCAATAATTATTGTCAATAGGTATATTTTTATTTTAGACACTTTTTAGAGAGGAAATATGTAGAGATCGTGAATACATATTTGTTAGTCCTAAGTTCCTAAGGAAGAGCTACCAATCAGGTTTCCTTGAAACACTTAGATACCTATATCATTTTATATCTCTACGATGTTGCGCTAATATTTTTAATTCGCACACTAATTTGCGTGTCATTATGATTTTTATAATAGAACTTAATGTCATTAAGAATTCACAATGACACGTATTTTTCTAGTATAAATAAAAATAGTAATTTAATATTTTTTATTATTATATAATATTTTCGGTAGAAACTTCTATGTTATTTTTTTTACATTCATAATGTGTTTACCTACAACGAATTGAAAATCAGAATTTCAAAAAACATATTAATACGTGTTTTGAAATTTTAGTGACAGAATGATTGAAGTAGGTAATGAATAATTTAACTGGTTGTAGGTATTTGTCAAAATTTATTATTTATGTACGTGAGGAGGATATTTGTCTCACATAAAAATTCCCATTTTGCAAAAAGTTTTCGCTTTTTTTGGTTATAAACTAAACTGGCAATTGCAGATGAAGTAACTCCGCAACAAACTCCGTATTTTACAGTTTCCTTTTTCTGTACAATGGTTAACTGGTCAATTACCGGCCGGTCTTCCCTGGTAATTAATTAAATGCCTTTCAGGATAATTTCTTGCTACCGTAAACGTGAAATACGATACTTGCGCATATTTATAACGATCTTCAGCACAAATTAATAACGTTACAGTCAGAATTGTTTCGGATATAAACTGCGACCTCAACTTATCTCCAGAGAGTAGAGATTGTCAGAAAAGTTTTCTTGAAATATTGAACTTAGCCTCATTTATGATTTCATTTCACATTATTGTCTTTTTTACTGATACATATCTTATAAAAATGTTTAATTTTGCTTAATTAGGTATACCTACTATGTTTAATTTCAACAAAACAACCTCAAAGATCTTTTCACATGCATATAGCAGGGTAGGTATTGTAACCCAAAATTTCAATTAAAAAAAAAATTATATTTATAAAATTTATAATCGCTCATATTTGATACCACCTAATTTTTACATTTTTTTAAAAGGTAGGCACACAAGTCGTATTCCAGAAGTTATACATTCTTTTGTTTATTTTATATGATATTCTTGTGCATTGTTGACAAAATGAAGTTTTTCTGAATTTTAAAAATGAATAAAATTATCTGCATATATTTATAAAATATTGCATTTTTGTTTAATTTTGTGCATATATTGAGCATATTTTGACTTTATTTCAATGCATACTGCATGCATCATATTTGCCTGCATATAATCCGCACTCTACTCATCATATGCATCGTAGGCAGATTGTAAAATTAGGTTTTTTTAAATAAAAAGTCTATGCAAGGCATGTAGGCATATTATAAAACAATGTCACAACATTTATTTCACTCAAGAAAGGGTATTATTAAATTATTTTTGAAAATCATGACCACCGCCGGGAATTATGTTTTTTTAGTTCCGTTAAATCAACCAAAATTGAGTATGTGGGACTCACGAAGGATATTAGGTTGTTTATTTAGTTCAGTTCAATCAGAATTTGTACCAAAATCGAGTAAGACTCAAGAAGGGTATTGGGCTTTTTATTTAATTCAGTGCAATTAGTGGTAAATTCAGTAAAGGAGAACCCTGCGCGAAGTACGAATTCTCGTCTTAGAAAGAGAGGCATAGATGATAAATAAGAAGAAACTACGCTATTGTCAGTTCTACAGAACATCAGCTTCAATATCTGTTATTCTCATGTTGACGTTCGTAGTGTTTTGCTTCGTGTAACGCTGTGAATTTTGTAATTGATTGTGATTGAGATATATTTTAGTTTTCTTTGAAAATAAGTGAAGTGCAGCGTAGTATACTCGCTAGCTCCACTTTTGTAAAACGGACATACATGACAAGTTCCGCCTTCTGGCGCAGCTCAGGGTCCTAGATATTTGAATTTTACTCTACCAAAACCAAGTCTGTGGGATTCAAGAAGGGTATTGGGTTATTTATTTAGTTTATATCAGAGTTTCTACCAAAAACCTAGGCATGTCGGCATATTATGTGATATGACATTATATGCCGAGTCATTTTGAAAACGACTAGGTGTTTAAAAAAAACGACAAAGGCGTTTTATATAACGACTCATTTTATAATTTGTCTGCGACATAATAGGTACACATCACGCAACTATCTCTTGCATTCGAATTATTGCGAATTTATACATTTCGCGTTTCCGTGCGTGACACGATTGAAAAAAACATTGATATGGCGCACACGTCACGGCCAATGAACGTGTTAAATGATAGGCAATTATAAAATAGCACAAAGGGATGATACGCACATGACAAGCTTTAAAACAATATGCAAATGATTTGCGTTCGCATTCAGCGGGAAATCACAGCCTGCCGCGTGCCGTTACCGCGTCAAATTGAAACAGCCATTCAATTAACTTTTACATCTCTATTGAGGTAGGTAAAATATCATTTTAGCCGATTACTATAACAAGATTTGTTGTTCAGTTGGTAGGTTTTATACAATGCTCATTCTAATTGTTTCTGTCATCTGTCTACAATATATAATATTCAAACAAGAACTAATTTTGCGTATTATTGTCGATGTAATAATACAATATGACATTGGCATTGAAAAGACATGTATTTTCTTACCTAACCGAAACTTTTTTATTCATCAATTATAATACTATTGTATTGATTTAAAGCTAATTACCTAAGTAATAATTGTCTTCTTATCTTAGAATTGTATACAAAATCTGATGATGAATCCAATATAAAACACTGGAAAAGTACGATTTTTTAATGTTTTCTAGTTAAGGCTATACTTCACCTTCGCATAGACAGGCGTTCGTAGTTTACTAATAACTTTATTTAGGGAAATTTTTCAGAACAAAATTATTTACAAAAATTCTTTAAAATATTGTGCTTAACAGCGCTACATTTTTAAATTTTAAAAATTTTCGAAAAAAATAAATCCAAAATTTGATATTTTTTGTATTTAAAATGAGGGACGTTTCTTGAAAAATAGCGATGTACCGCTGTTGAGACACTATAGCAAAATATGCCAATCGAGAAAAAAGTTATTGGTAAACTACGAATTTTGATGGTTTTCTATATTTTCCATTATTCAAAACAAGTTCGGAAAATCGAAAAAGACAATGCATACAGCTAGTATACTGTTACCAAAATTTGGTTCATAAAGTAATCGAAATAGGCGAGTTATGAATTTAATAAGTAACTACACTACGCTCATTCGAAAGGAGCCTTAAATTGAGATAGAAATTTTGCTGTGACGTAATTATTTTGAATAGGAGATACGACAACATCACATGTTATTCAATTTTCATTAACTATTTTTGGGCTTGTTGAGAAAATTTTTGTGAAAATAAAAAATACGGGTCCCAAGTTTTTATCTCTCCTTCAAAAATATGTAATAAAAAAAATCATGCAAGTAACCCATTACGGAATTATATTTTAAGGTTTTTTTCGTTTTTCGAATACCGCAGTAAGAGCTTTCACGCTTCAGAAATGTGCTGTTCGTTGTTATAAATCCGATCTGAAGTGGAATGATAGATGTAGGAGTAATTTTGTTCAACAAAATTTACTAACTTTTCCTTGTATTTATTTGTATAATATGCTACTGTACGTGCATAAAGATTTTAATGATTTTAAAGCAATGCTATGTTACACTACATTACATTATTTATGATATGAAAATATTCAAGAAAAACTGAAAGAACCACTTGTTATTAAGAGATTTTGTCAAAGTCAAATCGTGATATTCTTTGCCACCTACAAACAGTACTTTCATAAATTTTAAAATGTATTATTTCACTTAATTCTATGTTTTTAACATTAATTTACATAACTTGTATCTTACAAAGTAGAGATAAGATATATTTATTTTTCTAAAAATACTTAATTCATCAAAGTATTGATATGTAGGCAAAATTGCAACTTTAACTAGAAATTATATCATATAAGTTTAAAAAGGTAAATTATTTGTATATTTCAAAATATTGTGATTTTTGCTAAGATATTGGTGAAATACCTACTTACGTATTAAAAAATTAAAATAATATTTAAATTTGAAATTGGTTAAATGCGCAAAATTATTCTGAATCGTTGTTTTTCAACTGTCAAAAATACTAAATAATACTATATTATAAATTAAATTTTGTATTACAATGTGAAAATAAGGTAATATAAATATTTTTTTGTTAATACGTGTTTTAAAGACAAAAAATATAAATATAATATATAAAAGAAAAATATATGTATAATTATAATACATAACAATAAATTATTCAAGGTTCCATTCTGCATAAAAAACAAGACAATATCTACAACCACATTATCATCTTCTTACATCCGTGTACTAATTTGAAAATAATTAAGTGTGAACCAAACTCAGGGACTCAAACCACAAGTTTTTCTTGAAATCCTTTCACACAAACTAAAACCCCTGTGAAACTCTGTCTTTCTCTCTCTGGCGGTGTTGCCGCGTGCTTTAATAATGCAGGGAAGTGTCGCTGGTGTCGCTAGTGACGTGCAGATCTCCTGCAGCCCGATAGTTCGTACGTACCACGTTCCTGCCATGCCAGAGAAACCTACGGGAGCTCTGATTCCTGTTCCGGGTTACATGGGCTGTTTAGGTGATTTGTTGGGTTGTTTGGGTTCGGTACTTGACTCGGGAGAAGAATGTGAAAAGGGTTGTTTATTGTGATTTTAAATTGGGGTAGTTGGAGTTGTTTGTTTGAGAACCACGTGAATGAGGATGGATTATTTATTCAAGCTTTTATAGACCTAAAGCTGATTCTGAAATGAGAAATAGACAAAGCTTTATTAACGCATAATTTTTTGTAACCTAGAAACAAAAACATTTTAATTGTTTTCATGTTCACAAGTTATTAATGATGACACATTAACAAATTAAATTTGACACTCATTACTAACGTGTTCTACTATACCACTAAAGATATTCGTGTTGTTGCTAGGATAATGCAAAAAACGGAAATACATTATTTTTTCTACTTTCGTTAGGTTATAGACACTTTAGGTGATTTTTCGCGATAAATACTACAATAAGCTAGGTTTGGTAGCGTTTAAAGAGGTTTGTGACGATGTCGTCATAAACTTGTAATAGTTAACTTTCGCAAGAAAATTTGATTGGTTTGATGTAGTTAAGTTTGACAGAAAGTTTTGTTGGAAACATTAATATAAGCAAAAATTTAATAATTTTCTATTTCATTTTTCATAAAATGAATAGGATAATACTTTCTTAAACTCAACAATTTATTTGATAATAAACTGGTTTGTAAAAAAAATAACAGCATCAAAATTATGAGAATACCTGATTTTTATGAAAGATTAATTTCAAAATATTTAGAATACTATTTTTATTTTCATTTTCGAATGTGCAGAAAGCAGAAACAAATTTATCCTAAGAATTTAGAGAGAGATAGAAATATTAACGCGCCTTTACCTACCTCCTGAGGATGGCTAACTTTTCTTTACCACGTTAGTGTGTGACGTCATCAATTTCGTCGCGAAAATGACAAACTATAGTTAACCACATATAATTACAGTTAACTACTTTCGTGAATAATCGCCTTTTATTTCACCAATTTGCGTTAGGTTATGAACTTCATTATTTCACGTAATGGTCTTTATTTTACTCCTTTTATTTAATAAAATATACACATATATAAAACTACATGTGTTTAAAAAAATGCATTTATTCAAACCAAAGTAGAAAAATATTGTATGCAACACGTAAGGCATCTCAGTAGCTACCTTACTTATGTGTTTACAGAACTCGGCTGCGGCTCGTGCTGTAAGTTTCACATACGTATCCTTACTTGTTACCTAAATAGCTATTTTCTTAAAACGTCATAATAATTGACAACTTATGTGACTTTATTGAAAAGGTATAAGTATAAATTTATCTGATTAGGCACATAAAGTTGCTACTTTATGTGCCCAATCATGTAAAATAGAAGAATGAAACAGTGCAACATAAGCCATTATAGTATATTAAGTATCAAGAACGTTAAGGGCAGTTTACTGATGGAAGACAATGTTTGGAGACTGAGCGAAGCGAAGGCGGCAATTTTGTCTGATATCGGTAATTCCTTAACGTTCGTGATGCTTATATCATTTTTTGCACTATTCGTCTTTTTATCCATACGCAAATATTAATTTTTTCGTACGTTCAGTGAACGGTAAGTAAATTACTTACCGTTTATTGAACGATAAGTAAATTACTTACCGTTTTGTTTAGCCTATCAACATACTGTCTTGGAAACAAATACAAATTAAACAATTTAGTATTAAAAATAAAATACTTAAGTAACTTATATTTATGTACGCTCTTGATTCTCAATATAAGTTTCTAAGTTGAAGAAATGAAACCGCCAACTAAATATTCTCGCAGAAAATATTTGCACTATCGTTATCACTGTCATAAATTCAAATTTTTCATCTCGCGCTCACGATTCGCTTACTCCATCGATAAATTTCTCCAAGTGTACACGTATTAATAAACTGGAACTCGCCGAACTCGGAACTCAGAATTCTGGAGCTCTGCTTGCACAGAGGTCCCTCGGTTCAATTTAAAGTGCAGTGGAGTAATGATATATCGCAGCCGAGAGCCGAGTTGCAGTCTAACTCTCGCGAGCGCGCCATTGATATTATGAACCAGTGCGTTGAAATCCCACTGGGCACAATAACTTCGTATTGTTGTTTGTGAGGTTAGTAGGCTAATTGTGACATATTTTATTTTAATGTTTTGTCTAATAAGACTTTAATAGATATTTATTTATTACGGGTTACAAACAAAGCTTTAGCTGCATGTTGTTTACGATCAAAGACAGTGTTATATTACCTCTGTAAGTAAGTAAATTAAAGCTACATTTAGTATCTAGTATTTAGTATCTACCTACAGGGTAATTTAATTTTTGAAGAAAAAATCCGTAATAAAAAGATTATTTTTATATTCACAAAATGAATAACAAGCGCTCTAAGGTAGCAGTATAGCTTCACACTGTAACAATGCGCAATATGATTTAGATCTAATTTTGATGAGTAATCAACATCTTCGAAATTTATTATATTTACTTCTCCCACGTGTAGATGACTAAGTTAGTTTTGTATATGGATCCTTTGTCTTCAAGCATAAGTGCATTATACTGTTCGGTTATTATTGTTTATGCTTGAAGATAAATGTGTTATTACAATTGGTGATCCATATACGCAGCTGTATCTAGAAGTATAAGAAAAATGTAAGTAAGTTCAGTCAGTATGTGTTAGTCCGTAAGTTCAGACGCTCGAGAAAATGTATTCTCGAGCAAAGTTTAAGTTCGAATAATTACGTAGAGTCAGTGATCGTCTGACTCAAGTCGGTACAGAGACGGGTTTTGCTGAGAGAGCGCCGTTCTCATGAGTTTGGTACAATTACGTAATTAGTAGTAATCTGTTGAGTCACACGACTCTATATGTCGAACAGATTGTAGTTTTGTGTTTTTCGTTTATATAGTAGTTATAGTGTGTTTTCGTTTATATCGCTTTGTGTAATTATAGTTTTAGTTCAATGTTTTTATTAAAGAAATATATAGTCGTGTTTACAAGTTTTCGTGTAGTGTGTGTCAAATATGTTTGTTAGTTTTGTATAAAACTAACTGGCGCAGTCCTGCAAACCCTGTTATCTATTCTTTCCTTTGATTATTACAACACAGACAGTCGTTCGGTGTTTTTTAATAACAAATCATGTAGTACCTAATTAATTTGAAAAAGATATTCTAAACGCAGACGACAAAAGTGTTTTTGGTAAAATGCGATTGTTGATGATTTTCTATGCTTTCTAAGTATTTTTCAAAACAAGTGTGGAAAATCGGAAACTAATATAGCTAGATATACCGGCCCTTTAAGTATATATTTTTAGTGCGGCTGGTTTCATAATTTCTCACGCAGTCTTTTAATTTAATTTTTCACTTATACAACATCAGGTAAAGTGATTTGTAAGTTTATTTTGACTGAAATAGTAGTTACCTACTTTATAAATGTGTAGTTCTTATAAATTGCTATAAAATCTACGAATTTAAGAAAAAATTGTCTGCTATTTGATTTTTCTTGTAGTATTGAATAGCTCTGTATACGTTACCTAATAGTTATTTACGTACAGTTTATTTGTCTTGTGGTAGGCTTCACGTCATCATTCACATTCGTACGAATCAAATCAACAGTAGTGGCAGAAAATTTGGGCGTCACGTTTCTGTTCGGCCATACTGATGAAGCGATGTTGCTCTATCGCATTTTATGTCTTTAGTGAGAAAGAGATGCAGGCATTAGACAAACGTTGAATTTTAAGATAAGTGGAGTAAACACGTGTAGGACGAAGACAGGAGATATGATGTTCGTTAATTCTTAGTACGGAAAATAATGACGTGAAGCCTACCACAAGAAAAATAAACCGTAGGGCCGAAAGAAAAGATTACGCCTGCGGACGAAATTTGAGGCCCGAAGCTTGCGAGGATCTTTATTCGTCCAGGGGTGTAATCAATCCTTGTAATCAGACTTTTGGCTTAAGATACGTACAACGTTTTGCGCACAATTTATATAATAATATACTTGTTAATTACTGGTAATTAGTTTTTTAAAACAAGCAAAGATATTTATTACTAGAAAATTTTACCGATCCAAGGGCATGAAGCAAATGTTCCCGCTTTGGTATTTAACAAGTGAATTATTTTCTTGACTTGAATTTTAAATATTATTTCGAACCACTTTGAATAACAATAATTGTAGTACTACTTACCTCCCTACCTACGTATTTAATAAAAAAGATTTTGAATGAAATTGACAAAATATTAGCGAATAACTACCACTAGACTAGAAAAATAATTATTGCATAGGTTCTCGTTTGAATAATATTAATTTTGTAGTTGGACTTTTGGAGCTGTGTAACAAACAAACTATCTGCGAAATCATGGAAAACAACCTGCTTACAAAAGCTAAGTTAGGTCTTCCATTCTATCATAACTTTTTAGATCTAAACTACCTTTTAGAAACCTTTTTATCCATCCACATTTCTTAATTACATTCATACATCACATAACCGTGAGATGAAGAAGAACAGAAGAACTAAAAGTTCCCCGAATAATAAACCGCGAAAATCGAGGCGAAAACATTCCCTGCTTTTAATTCCTCCATGAAAATATTCATCTTCGTTAGCGGCTCCATGGAAACAACATGGAACAGTGCATGGAAATCCATGGAACGTTGGAAGCTGGCAGTGACGTCCAGATGGAAATTTGTAATTAGATAACCTCGTCTAGAAGGCATAAAACATTAATTACTTCTGATGACGGCTAATATACTACCGCAGAGGCGCGCGCAAGAGATTCATTGAAGGATTGAAGGTATTTTAGGTCACAGTGCGGGAGACTGAAGATTTTAGTATTTTATTTTTGAACCTTCACGAATGAGACCTTCTGAGCAAAAAAATCATGTTTAAAAAAAATGTCTGTGTGCCTGTGGGTCTGTCTGGATGTTGGATAACTTTAAATCGCGTTCGAATTTTGGACTGAAATTTTATATTTTAGATCTTGAGCTATAAAATGACTTTAAGTTCGCCAATGAAGTTCATAAAACAAGTGGTACCAACATAATTTATTTCTATAAAATATTTTTCATTCTATAAATTGATTGTTTTATTTCCATTTTTTACATTATTGTATTTACTATACTGGTCCATATCTCTTCCTTTGCCTAATTTTTAATCGCATCAGATTTGGTTTTAGAAGCATAATAAGACTTGCTGCTGTATCTATAGGATATACAATGAAGTCTTGCAAAAAAAGTAACATGCCTATTTTATTTTTTAATACGAATATTTAATCTTTGTATACAAAGTTTTGTTTAATATACCAGTTTGCTTGAACTCTTGTTTATTTTTAATATAAAAATCCATTTAAAGTACAATGCATTCATAACGTTGCCAAAATCGTAACGTATAAGCCAATGAGAAACAAGGGCAACATATAGATCTTATGGTAGAATGGATATTATGTTATATTAGAAACTAAAATCATAGAAAAATTAAAGTATATGCGCAAAAACACTATAAATATAATAATAATCTAATAATTAATTTTGTATTCTATATAGTCATTTTATTTTATATAAATAATTTTATTTTCTGTTCAGAAATAATCCACACTTCAATATCTATAATTCAATTTTTGTTTGTCATTTGCTATTTTCACTTGTATTCATACAGGTAAGCACGAAACAAGTTTTTAAACGTTTCTGACTCATGTTTTATAACATAATATAGCAACTAGCAACAAACAATAATAATTTGGAAATCGTAACCTAATTCGCTATGAAACGTTTGAATTTTAGCCGGTGACGTCAGTGATCAAGGGGAGAAGTGGTTTTGAAGAATATTACTTTTAATAATTCTTCCTTGAAATAAATTTGAGAAAAAAGAAAAATACGGGGTAGATATTTTTTAGTTTTTTGTCAGTAAAGAAAAAAATCGTGCAAGACCTCATTGAAAGAAAACCCATCTGATTTTAATAAAGAGAATAATTATAATATTCCTTGTTTTACTTGTGCCACACTAATGCTACTTTTTTAACACCGAAATTAATCTCGTAGTAAGAAGAAAATTATGAACTTTACCCCAAATATTTTTCATATTCCCACGCCTCTGGTACCAGAAACCCTGATTCGAATGTAGTTAATAGGTTATTATAGAAATTAATTAGTCCGGGATGAAATTATTATTTAGCTTCAGTGAGAACGGATATCGCGAACGGGTACAGGAACGTGAACGTCTATGCTGACGTGAGAGAACGAGAACGATGATCAGTTTGAGCTGAGGAGCTTGTATTACGTTTTAGATTATGCTGCAGGGCAATCACTACACTAAGTTCAAGTGTAGTTGTAGATGCTGTGTAGACAATATCAGTCTTGAAGATACTTGCGATAGTACCAAGTTATGAACATAGGAGACTGTAATTTAAGTAGGTATTGCTTTTAATTAATCAATAATGCCAATTCAGATGTACCATACAATAAATTATTTATCTTCGTTGCACTGTAAGTGTAATCCAGAATTAGTTATTTACAAACCAAATTCGGAAAGATTTTTATCCCACATGAGCGGTTTTTGAAACACGAGCGAAGCGAGGGTTTCATTTACGCGAATGCTGGGATGGTGTCTTCCCGCAAGAGGTTTGTACCTACATTAAATTTTATAAAAAGTGGCACACGTGTCACAACAGTCACCAGTTGCTAGTCAATTTGTTGTTTTGTACAATTGTTTAGTACGAAATAATAATTTTCGTTTTCATTGTAGTATGATCTACTCTCTACTACCGATATATGGCGCGCAACGCTCTCATATTTATTTCAAAATTATTATACTATATCGATGGTGTTTGTGGGTTTTAATACATGAAAATCGTGGGAAGTAACATTCATTAAAATAAATTTTGTTATTTTAAAGATTTATTGTAGAATACTCAAGAAATCCAGTGTTCTTTGCATTTTTTCCGATTGACTACATTGATAATAGAAATACAATTATCTTGGCACCAGCTAGTGGTTGTGACAAGGGCTGGCGCGAGGTGAAAGATTAGCTTTGGCTGAATTTCGCCATTGTCAGAAGGCGGAAGGTATAAGTGAGATGAAATTACAACAACTAGTATACATGTTAATAGGAAAATTATGAGATGACAATGTATGACACGGCTTTTTATTTTCAGAATATACTGTTAACAGTTAAACATATTTTCGTTTTACTTTCTGTTGCTTTCATAATCGAATATTTCGTTTTGCGTCATAATTATTGACACACGATGCACAAATATTACTTTACTCTATTGATATCTATTCATAATTTAATAATTAACAAGTTATTTTAAATAATCTGTTTCAAAATACTGTAATTATATAATTAAATAGCTCATTATGAATTTATAATATTCGCATTCCTTTCCTTCGCAACAAGATCTTATAATCATGTTACACCACGTGTTACTCCAGCCAAATTCACTTACACCGCCTACCATGGTGCTAAAATCTTCTCTTTGTAGTAATCATCTTCCATTTGAGATAGAAAGAGGCGCGCGGTTGTTAAGGAAAGAGAGAAACATTCAAGCCGTTCGTGGTGTTTGCACAACTAACAAAATAATTATGTCGACATCTGCGTCCCACAAACGGGAGAAATAAAACCGTTTTAAAGTCCAATCGAGGATCGTGAAGAAAGTTAAAGTCGCGAAAGGGAAACTACTTAGCATGATGAGAACAGGGCACAGTGGCACACAGGGCTGGAAATATTAAAATGTTTAGAATAATCGTTACCTAATTACTTACCTAATTATAAAAATAGTGTATTTGATGAGAGAAATCTGTTTAAAGTAACCTTTAGGATGGATGATAATAGTAAGAAGATTATAAAAATTCAAATTACGAGTATAACCTGTTAATAGTTATTTACTTTACAAGTGGGCAAAGTAAAGAATTACGCACGAGAAAAATCTTAACTTACGAGGCCGAATGCTGAGGAAATAATTTTCTCGAGTGGGTCGTTCTTTTTTGCTTACGTGTGAAGTATAACGTTTTATCCTGCAACTCTTGATAACTGCTTAAATATTTAAAAAAAATTTAAGTTCCAACCTAAAACATCATTACAATGGTGATTTCCAACAAGAAAAGTAACAATTTACTCACTAACGGATATAATATTGAGCAGTGCCATTAGTGGGCAATCTTTTCCTTTGCTTGTTTAAAATCCCCATAGTATTGAAGTTTTTATTAAGTGTTGAATAAAATAAATATTTTCATTTCCTCGGGATCTCAGAACTCAAAGTAATAATTATTTCTACTGAAATGTAAAAATAAATATTACATTCCTCCCATACATAGTGCGAGTTAAGTTATGAAATAACTATTGAACCTACTTTACAATGACAGTATGGAGAACAAGTAGTACCATCAAAGCATGATGTCGAAACACTATCTACATAAATTTCCTAAGGACAAGCGTTCTTATTGATCGCTTTCGGCTCCTAAGATGTTGAGAAGAAGGTCTTCCAATTTAAATTAATATTAAAAACCGAAGTAATATCTAATACTTATCATAAATAACTAGAAGAAGATAGAATACAAGCTTAAGAGGATATTATTCCTAACATGAATCCCAAATTTTCATTCTGACGAATTCAGTTTACCCCACCCCCCTCTTTGCAAAACGGCCAGAAATTTACGTTAGAGAGAAAACTGATAATTTTCTGGAACAAAATACAGCCGCAAAAACAAACTTACAAGCTTCAAATTTTGTATACTTCTAAATAAAGGTTGTGTACAGTCCGCTATCTCAGTAATATATTAATATTTAGGTTTTTTATACACTTAATTTATTGTCAAAAATGGGTGTATTTTTTAATGCAATTAAACATTTTGCCCGCATTGAAAAATGAATAATTTGGAGTTAGCGGACTATTTTCATCTCTTATGCACATAATATTTAAAAAAATAATACTATATGTTGTACCATGCAGTCAGGATTTGTTCCAGAAAAATAGTCTATTTTTCGAGTGGAATTATGTCCTCTTAAGGTATTGTTATAGATGAGAGAAGAGTTGAAACTTACATATAGGAGTATATTATATATAAATATAAAGTATGTATTTATAGCGCATTTGCGGTTATCAAATGTCAATTCACAACAATGTAATATACTTTATCATTATTATTGCTATAGGAGTATTCACCACATGGGAGATTTCAGTGCAGTAAAGAAGAACAGTGTGCCACGTTAGCATTGAATAATATACATCAGAATTATTTATTTATAACTCTTCAATGTTATTGAAACTTTCCAACAACGTACACCACTGGAGAATAGCAAAATTCTGCACGCCATCAAAATGTAAAGTGTTCATAAAACCCCAAACGATTCTCTCGTTACAAACTGAATGAATATTTTACTCCCTGCTTTGCCTACTAAAGGCTGTTGTACTACACTTGCCTCGAAGGAAAAGTCGAAGAAGCTTTCACGGCGTGGCGAGAAGCCTAGAGCTTGACTCACTTCTTCAAGAAGTCGCTGAAGAAGAGTGGAGACACTTGAAAAGCGTCAGACTGCTCTTCTGTTGTGTTATCCTTGAGAAGGGTTTGGAACTGTGTAATGAAATGGTCGTGTACTTGTGGTTTTGTTTCACTTAAGAGCTCTGAAGGCGATAATATGCTTTCGAGGAGAACTTTTTTGCTCTTAATGTAAAATATATTTATTTTTTTGATTAATTTAAATATGTTAATATACGCTAGTGTTGATGATTTCTTAAAAATATAATTTTATACTGAAAATTCAACAACCAGCAAGCTTGAATTACTTTAAACTTTTTTCGGATAGAAAAAAGAACTTTTTTTAAGATACTTAATTTGGCTAGAATCTAGTTTTAAAATTTATTCTTGCACTGACATATTTTATTTAGCTCATCGACCAATACTGCCATTGAAAATTTAAAAAAAATGTAATTGTCAGTTGTTGAGGTTGTCAACGTACTCGGTTAGGTTAGGTTAGTGATGATTAGGTTAGGTTAGGTTAGTGATGAAGTTTTATGGACCTACCTACAATTTAGTTATTCTGCTGTCACTAACTTTATTATTTTTGAGGTTATACGAGTATAAAAAGACGATTCTAGTATGAAACTTGGATCGAAATTTTCTTGATTTACATTATCCAAGTGAGCATTCTAGAATTAAGTATGAAAATTGTTAAAGTTTCTAGCCGAAAAAAGTATAATGTAATTCATGCTGTAGGCAACAGATACAACAATTTGTCAAATATAAATATATATTACAATTTTTCTACCACTTTCATTAACTTTTTAAACAAATATACGTGAAACCTAAACATACAAATTAAAATAAAAACATATATATTTGCAAACTGAACAATTATAACGTATTCTGTAATATCATTTTAACGGTTGAAAAAAAATCTAAAGAAATAAATCATACTTTACGAGCGTTCCTTGCTATAAAGTGAACATTCAGTCACTTCTACTGGAGATTGCAGAATTTTTATAATAAGAATAAAATAACTGTCGTTTTATATTTATTATTTGAAAGCTTCTTAAAATATATACATAAAAAATATTTATGAACAATTTTGTTCTTTCTCTAAAAGGTTCGAAAAATATATCTTAACAAAACTGCTATTACACTTCAAGACAAAGGTACCTTAGCTTGCACTTCTGGACCAGCATATTCGTAGTTTACAACCCAAAAACTCACAAAAAGCAAAAATCTATCAGTATCCCAACATTTCCACAAGGGTACAATTTTATCGCGGATACTTCGAGAGGAATATTTTATGCGTTGGCGTCAGAAGAGTTCCGTTGGTGCGTTTAGGACTTCTGGCATATAACAAGGGCAAGAAGTTAAGGGTTGAAGGAAGGGCCAGGTCGTGTTATAGGCAAAGATGCGCAGATAACAGTGGATAATAACCCCGCAACCCTTCGGGCGCTGGATGGAATGGAAACACATCGAGCACGAGGACAAGCCGCCAATATTTGATGGTGGTGATGTAATGGAATATTTAATAAGATTTGAGGCTGTTTTCAAAATATTTCTATGTTTTTTTAAGCAATTTTAATTTATTACACATATACAGGTTGGTGGAGGTGAAATGCGAACTTAGGGAACATACATGACAATCGAAATTTCATGCAAGGTCTTGAATTTTGTAGGAGTGTCACAAAACGAAGTAATGTGAATTTGTCTGACAGTATAGTAAAGTAATTATTATGAAAAGAAAGCAGGAACATATTTATTTTAATTGTTAAATAAATTATAAAGCAAAAACAACAATAATAATTTAACTAGAATTTACAATAAATATTCAAACAAATTTCCTCCCTCTGCCTAGCAGTGGCCTAAACGATTGTAAAATCCAGTTCTAACATTATTTAACATTTGTGGCGTAATTGTTTCAAATGCATCTAAAAATTTAATTTGCAGTTTATCCAGGATTGTCGCTCTTTCTTCTTGGCACTTTCTCATTCTGCTCGTACACATTCATTATCATGCAAAGAAAATAAAAATTTCAATAATATGACAGCTACTTTGACATTGACAGTATTAGAATACACGTATATCAAGATGCCTAGCATGATATCATATATTTCCCTATGTTCGCATTTCACCTCCACCAACCTTATAAGGTGTATTTGTATTGTTTATTTCAGTTTTAGTTGACAAAATGCATAGTTATAGTGTCGCCTAAATTATTAAAATTTAGGCAGAATGTACGAAGTATTACCATTAGTTTTAAAGTAGGTACCTTTAATTATTTTTTAAGGTATTCATATTAATTTATTGGTTTCATGTTAGTTTGTTACATACAATATATTGTTAGGTCTTGTTACTAACGTTTGTTGCGAGTACAGTACGAAACTTAATGAAAATATTGTACCATAACTTATCGACTGCAATATTTCATTGCTTACATTGTTATTAATATCCCCTTGGGTTTAATAATTGTCCTTAGAGTCCACACACCACATTTCACAACTCATACAAAATGGCTGAACTTACGATTCTAATGCACCGAGAGATTAAATTAAATTTATAACTAACGTAGTAGTTAATATTCGTGGTCCTGGAACCTGCTTCTGCTTCGGCTTCATTTCTGTCGCGTTCTAAAGTAAAATAACTAAAAAAATATTTCCATAGTGCAACACGCGTTTTCATTCGCTCTTGCATGTTTCCAAAGTTTTAATGTCTGTTAATTTATGTGCAGCATTTACATATCGTAATGGATTTTGTTGCTCTTTATACGTAAAGTAATAATAATGATTGATTTGTTCTCATTTTTGTGAAATTGAATCGTAATATCCATCTTTATAAATAATAATGTTTTTTTTATTCTGGATACACAATATAATAATAAAATCATCAGTGTGGGAATATAATAATTTATGAAAAAAAAATACATAGTCATAAACAGTAGAATAAAATCAATGTTGTAGAAGGAATAGTTTTAGAACTCTATAAAGAGAGCTTTTAACGACATTTAACTTCTATTTAGGAATATAATAACTTAACGTACCCCAGCTTACATATACTACATCAATCACAGTGAGGTTTCCAACTATTTATGTTGTTATCCTTAACGAACATTCCGAAAACTCTCACTGAATCATTGATATTCTTAATTGAATCACCAAATTGAATAATAAATTGTTGAACGACATTTTGTTAAAATGGAAATAAAGAATTTTCGTTTTACTGTCGTTTAGAAACAAACTGTTTTCATAAATAAAGATTTAACATTTTGATTGTATTTCTTAATTAAATTATTTTTATTTTTATTAAAGGAGTAGGATATAATTTTTTAAACGGTATTCCGGGTTAAGTGGGGGTAAAATGCCCCTTACGCCAGATTTGCAAATTTAGCAAATTTGATTTGATTTTGAAAATAAATTCATGGGCAATTAGTAATACTTAACTTAAACCGAATACAACTTGTATGTAAACGTATAATGATTTTTAATTAATTACTTACTTACTAATCCTATTCAACTGTAGATATTTCAATTTACTGAATATCTTGTACTTTAACTGATTTATAAATTGAAATTACATAATATCAGGTAAAACGGCCGCTAGTAATGTTGAAAATCTTTATGACATGACGTTGAAAGCAATAATAAAGAATCCAGCGAAAAATAATTTCAGTGTTCATAAAAATAGTGGCAATCGCAGAACAAATAGCTTTTAAATTGCCTCATTCGACGCGTCGGACGCGGACCCTTTGAATAAAATTCAGCGCTCGAATTCTTTGACAAAGGAAAAAATGTTGTCACTTTAGCCAGACAAATATCCTTATTCCCTTTTTTATATTAAACATTTATCGTTTAAGGGGATGTCACATAGCTCAAGTTAAATGTAAAATCCCGGTATTCTTTTGACTTTGGCTGTGCTGAGAAACGTCGCCCCTAAAACGAACTCGAAGTAGAAGATTTTCACCCTCTACTGAATCGACACGAACAATTTTTCACCGTTGTTTCACCCAATAGCATCAGTTTTCACTACTTTAATGTATGCCCGTTCGAAAATAACATTGATATTTATTTATGTTGTTTACAGTGAACCTATGGTACTTACAACAATTAGTGACCGCGTGAGTTGATAGATGGTAACCACAACGACACAACATGCGCTAACTTGTGCCAAAAATATAGTGAAAAAGGGACCTTGCTATATTACAAACTGAGCTCTTGTTAGTACACCTACACTGTTCATATTTTTTATATAGATAGTTAAAAGATGACTCTAGAGTGCTAACAAATTATATTTTTTAAATACTTAATGGTATTTTAGTAATAAATTAGTTTGTAATTGATTTGTAATGTATAATGTCTTGTATAATGATAAATAAAAATGTAGTATCAGCAATATGGAAAAAATGTACTGTTTTGAATTTTGCATGAATGTAAGCAAAGTATGAAATGTTTTCATGCATAATCTGTTATGTGGTTCGTTATTATAAAATTAGCAAGAGACGAGTGCTGAAATTTTTTCGTAAAAATCTTAAAACCATAGAATATTGTGTACCCAATGTCGAAAATAGCATCTTATTTGCGATAAGCGGCACGACCAGAAATCATAAGCAAGAGCATTTTCACACGCGTTGCACATACGTTTTAGTTTTTTATAATTTTATATTTACTTACATTTTTATAATAAACCATGCGCTGAATGGCATTTTGCTCTGAAACATTGATTTGATTGATCTGTAATGATTATTATTAGAATCAACAGTTAGGTAGGTAATGTGCAAAATTTTACATTGCTACACAATCATTTTATTATGTATAGGTATTGCTTTTGATGTTTAGAAATTAGAATAATTACTGCACATTTTTGCATAGGATAATGAATGCTTAAATTTTAATTTCGATAGTAAGCTAATTATTTTTTTACTTTTCTCAAACTAAAATTTTATTTATTCTCTTGTTTGTATTTTATTTAGTGGGTAACATGAAACTTATTTCATATTCTCGTTTGTGTCAAAGTAAGAGTTTAACTATCAATTTAATATATGAAGAATAAATTTGCAAGTATAATATGTATTAGAGTAGGTAGTCAAATTTTATATAAATATAAGTAAAAAATGTCCACGAAGGATAATAATATATGACAGGAGTGGACACTAGATCGGATGAAGTGTGGCCTTTCTGTTTACCTTTTAAAGTGAGATAGAAAATACGGGCCAGCTCGGAGCATGCATTCTATGACGATAAACAACGATAACGATGGTAACTCTTTCTTTCTCGCACAGCCCGCACAGGATAAACACAAATGTCACGAATTTACTCTATTGCTAAGATACGAAATGTCCTCCTGTGTTTATATTATAATTCGTGATTGTACCTAATTTACCGGTTAAATGAAGTTCCAAAAAATTAATTATTTGCCAATATCTGGGTATGAAATGGCACTGCCTAAACTGCATATTCACCCTGCCTCCTCGCAAGTTTTCGCGAGCCTGTAGAGAAATGGCACGGATTACTGTAGGCTTTGAGACTTTACCGTCACCCAACTGTTTGTTGGTAGCACTGCTAGGACTGAGAAAAAGACCTCGTCTCGAGACGACGACCCAAGAACGGAAACGAAGTAGAATATACGACCAACCCGAAGCGGTGTTGATATTAAAATTATTGCGAGATCTGCACTGTTTTATGGGTTGATCTATATTGATTCGGGGGATGAAAAGAACGTCAGATAGACAGAGAGGCTTTTTATAGCAATGATATTTCAACAAATTAGATTTTAGCCAGTGTACGAAAAAATTTGCAAGAATTTATCTTGAATCTATCAATCGCCCAGACGTTAGTTTTACATTTATGAAGTTTTGTTTTTAGTATTAACTAACACGCGATACTTATGTATTATTTTATTTTTTATAAGTCTGCTTACGAATAGAGCGGGCAATAAATGACTAATTACGTTATCATTAAAACAACTAAAAACGCATTCGCTAAAATAGTTAAACAATTGACTCTAAGCCAATCACAAATTTAGCACTAATGTCTTGGACTATTAATATGTGATGTTTAAAGTATGATATAAAGGAAAGATATTAATTTAAACATAATCGAACAAACAGACACGATCATAACTTTATTCGCACACTTGCATTCCTTTACCATTAATTGTTTTTACATTTAACATGCGACATACTGATTTTTACTAAAATACTAAAAGTATTTAGAGCGACTCGTATTATATATTACTTATAATTTAATATTTCCGCATCTTGTAGTCCATGATCGTTTAACATTTGTTACTACTTAAAATGACATGACAGTGACAGTGACAATAGTAACATATCTGCAGTTTAAATAAAATTAAAATATATTTGTGAGTAGTAGTAGTAGTGCCATAGACGTAGTACCTACCTATATATTAATATATTTGTATAATCAGTAAAAAGAATAAAGTATGGCGGGATATCTTGTGCTGGCCACATCAGATATTTTAAATCTCGATCGTTAATGTGGTTAATGTTCATTTTTAATTTCGTAAATGGGCGTTACTGTATGTGTCAAAAATCACTCAACCACTCATCTCTAGTTTTTAACTTTGAGTTTTCATTAGTAAAATGTTGAAAATATATGAAATACAGTATTAAATTTCTAAAGTAGCTTGGACTGCTTCAAATAAACTCTTAATTTTACGAGTGCGATTTTAGGAGAGTATAGTTTTTATATAAAATAAAGAACTGTAATGGAACTGCAATGAAAATTGCGAACTGTCGAACGTATAGGTAGGTAGTATTCGTGGTATCCATAGATTAAGCTTTAATTTAAACGAAAAATGTTTTTTATTCGATTTAAACTTTAAACTGATTCTTGCTCTTACTGCTTCATTTTTTATAATGTGGCAATATTTATTTGAATATTTATATAGACATTTATTAAAAATTTATTGGAAAATTGAAAATACTGACCATGACTGCGGTAGTCAAATGAAATGTCTATATCATTTAAAATTTACTACTATATAATATAATTGAAAGTTACAATAATAAAGTAGACCCCAGAGTGCGCTGAACGGTTGTTCGAGCAGTTGTTGTCCAGCGCACGCCCAGTGCAACGCATGTGCGTAAAGTGAGGTTAGGTGCCCCTAAGTGCGTATTAAATCATCCTTTTGCACCATTTACGTCGTAGCTTTGCAAATATTTACTGCTCGCCTTTGCCGTGTCTGTTTTTATGTCGCCTGTTTGTACGTAATTTCGTGAATTTCGCACCCACTGTTGCTGTATTGTGCACAAAATTTGCGACCACGAAACAAAGCACCGTACTTTCTGTATAATGGAATAATGAGAAAATTTGTCCCGGAGATAATGTTTATGATTTTCGAAACTGTTATTACATTTTTGTTGCGCTGTTAAAAGTAATTCTATCACCTACTTTTATTATTTTTCTCACAAAGTTCCAGCAAAATAAAAAAGAAACCTTTACGGCCATAATTTGCCCAAAAAATATCGTGATTAAGAGTAGTTATTTTTTAGATAAAAACATTTTTAAAATTTTTACAAAATATGTTTTATATTTACTTACCTATATATTTTCATCAATCATGTGGTAAATTTTAAACAAATTTGTAGATACGCCTCTTTAACATGAAAATAAGAAAATAGCAGTGTGACACCTGTAACACATCTCTACCTATAAAACACATAATAGGAAACTGCCCAAAATACAACAACGCTAGATCAATTATTATGGCATACCAACAAATATCTCTGAAGCCCTCTTCAACGAAGACCACCGTGTTACCAATACTATACTGTTTTTAAACATATTGGACTCTTTTCAGATATTTCATGACATGTAATCAGTAAATCAATCAACTTTATTCTTATAATGTAAAATTCAATGTATCAGGGCTCAATTAACCCTAAATAAAATAAATATTAAAAAAGTAACCAAGCCGTATGTATCAAACTATTGTTCTATTTCTACAAATAGAATTGCAGAACAAAAATAAAACATTTTTGCACAGTGATTAAGTATAAATTATTAATTGGAGATAATATATTGTGTCTAGAGAGGTGTGATGTTTATAAAAAGGACTTGGGCGTATTTACCTGAATAAAGGCGTAACTACATAAGTCCATTTGTTTTGATACCGACTTGAAATATTGTAAATACGCCTAAAAATATGATCAAATATCCCCTATACGTTTGTTACGACAAAAATAAGATTATTTCTAAGGCGTATAATAAATACTCGTTATCGTCAAAAATGTAGATATGCATCTTTGTTACGAAGCCCTCGTTATGACCACAAAAACTTTTGTATAACTTGTTTTTATAGTTTTCATTTTCCGTGAGTAGGTTTTTTTTTTGCTCTCGCCATTTACTGCCAATATAGCATTCACGTTCACGTCCAATCAACTCCCGATTTCAAAATTTTGTTCATGCCAGGGATGTCGCCTTCATTGTTTCTCATTTACAAAAACTAGTTGAGTTAGGATTGCGATTGAAAGCGATGCGTCCATTCCGATAACCTGCTATAAACATATTACTGATCGTAAGAAATAATATTCTTACAAATAATAAAATCCGAATGTTCAAATGACTTAATATGTATTTTACTTTATTATTTGCTTCTATCTACGCTTCAATATTTATATGTTGCATTATTAACATTGTCCTAAATACCACCGAGAACGAATTACAATCTTTTCAAAGTATTTATTCTCTTCCGTGGAAGATTTAGAGTAAGCTTAGTTCCACTGAAGTTAAATTTGTAGCGAAAAGGATTGGGTCATTTATAACATAATGTGCATTCGGTGCAATGCTATGCAGCATTCGACGTTAGTATTGCGGTTTTTGTTACCGCTTGAAACGGTAAAAACCGGAATGACGCCAAGAACGCGCCAAATAATTAATGGCGCTGGTTGTGACAGTGGTAATGATGCCAGTTTAAAGATGTGCATTTAATTGAGAACCGCCCGCTGTTTTTGTTTCTTGGTTTTTAAGACGGGATTTAGTTCACGATAAATTGAAAGCAATTTATTCTAGGACTCGGTATTAAGTATTAATCGGTTTAGGAATACCAAATGGAAGGGTATAATCAGAAACTGCCTGCTATCAAAACGTTGAATTCATTTCAATTTTGAAGGGGGATTTGTAAATTGATGTTTCTTTTCATTTGTTTGGAGTAATCTGAGCTGTATTCTGAACCCTACCAGAACTAGAACTAAATAGGTAGAATTACAGCCAAATGTTTATTTGATAATATCACGTTGCTAAACTATGTCAACAAATGGTAATGATCAATTAGTGGTAAATTACTAAGACTTTTTCCCACATACGAGTATTATGTAAACCAATCATTTGCTTAAATTTTTTAGATTCTGACCAATTACGTACAACGGCAAAAAATGTAAAAATGTCCTAGGAATTGTCCAAATGACAATTTGCGCGTTAAGTATATTCTTATGACTACCATGTATGACAATTATTACCTTCCGGCATACTTGTAAAGGAAGGTATTGGAATCGTGCAAAAAATTGGGTAATGAGTTTTTAGTGGATGAGCACGAATTAGGGACCTTAGTGTCCTTACAACTCATTTTTGATAGTTTCACGATGATGTCTGTATGTATGTGTATAAATGTGGTCAAGACCGGGGTGTAGGGTCGGATGACTCAAATACTTACGAAATACCCAAAAATTTTGATATTTGGTATTTTATATTTGTATATATATAAACTGGTTTCCTGTTTGATATTGATGGAAGGTACTTTTCTTATTAGGTACTTCTGTATCTCTGTTAGTGATCGTTTCCAGTTCATCTTGACATAAGAGATAAACAGAACAAATAATGAAATTAGGTTAAGGAAGTTGCAGCTTTTACATGGTACATCCCTACAACTGACAACGAAGTTTGCGGCATGTTACTGGAATTTCTTGTGCTAGACAAGAACAGTTTAACAAAACTTGTTGAGCGCTCAAACTTAACACGTCGTTATCACATAATTCCTTGTCAAGGGACTCATCGAATTTCTATAACAATTCGTCTCAACGTCTCGTCTTACGAATATGACTTGGTTCCGAAGCCGCTATTATAGAGTTTCATCTCGCATAACTCCGAGAAGACTAACCCTTTTGTTTTACAACAGAACAGTAAAGTGCGGAGCAAGATTAAAGATTTAGATACGGAAGAGAAATTTTCAAACTAACAAACACTGGAACGGAAATTTCATGATGAGCATGTTTACATTGCTTAATCAGTTTGCGTTATATTTTCATAATACGTTTCAGTCTAAAACAAAGTTATTATATAAATATTCTTGCTAGCTGTTTAATAACTAAAAACTGTTTCCGCATAAACTTTTTCAAACCTGACCTATTGTATAATATGTGTATTATGAATGAACAAAAGAAGATAATTATTGTTGTGATGTTTAAGTTTTTATTTTTATTTCTTGTAATATTAATGACGTCGGTACACAGCACATTATTGTGTATAAGCAGCAAATTAACTTTACCAGCAAACATAATTCAATATAATTGCGCATGAAACTGAAAACAGAAAACATTGTTAAAACAGCTATATAAAAGTAGTTGATCTGTTGGTGGTCTCAACCCAAAATGTGACTCATTCATTACAAGTCGTTTTTAATTAGAAATAATAGGTATATAACTATAAATACCACAACCAAGGATACTGAAATGCATTGCACGGAAGTTAACTAAAGGCCGTTTTACACTACGCTAAATATTGAACAAGAAATTGCGCAACAAATTGAACAATATCTTGAGCAATAACTTGCTTTGTTTTTGATGAACTCCGTTTTATATTGAGTCAATTTTATATACCTACCTACAATATTTAGTTTGTGATTCTGCGCAGTTCGCATACTCGTATAATAATAATTTGAAAGCCGCGCTAATCTATTTTTTCTGACAATTTACGAAGCAATTCGATATTTCTCACAATTTGCTGTGTGATACCTACTACACAATTTAGATTGTTTCAAAAATTGAACAATATCCTGTTCAAGATTTAGTGTAATGTAAAATGGGCTTATCGATTAAGAACAAAATATTATATCATAGTTTTATTTTCCTTTTTACCTTCCGCTTACCTGTAAAGGAAGGTATTGGAATCATGCAAAAAATCGGGTGGTGAATTTTTAGTGGATGAGCACGAATTAGGGTCCTTACAACTCATTTTTGATAGTTTCACGATGATGTCTGTGTGTATGTGTGTGTGTATGTGTGTGTGTGTGTGTGTGTGTGTGTGTGGTCAAGGGTTGTTAGTCGCATAACTCAAATACGAATTACCCGAAAATTTTGATATTTGGTATTTAACATTTGTATATAAATTGGAAGAGCTCCCCAGATTTTGGTACAAATATCTTCATCGGAAGTGATATTTTTTGAAGATTGAAAAGGTTAATTGTCCAAATTGTATATAAATTTGGAAAAATATAGTATTTATTTGTAATAAGAATAAGAGGAAAAGTTATTTGCAACTTACGTTATAAAAAAATTGTCTTTATCTGGTAGCATTAAAGAACTGCAGTAAAATTTAAAAAATAAATTTATCAAATAAAACGTTGATATCTTGTAATCCATGATCGGTTGATTTTTGTTTCTGCGTAAAAAATATTGACAGGTGAGACGGGTGACAAGTTGGCATACTAGCGCTATATAAGTCCTAAGTAAGATATTAAATGTAGTAATTGAACGGAGGATGGCTTCAATACAGCAGAGTTTTCCTGTGAATGAATCTTTTTATTCAGGTGATGCAAATTTCTGTGTTTGAATATTTGAGATTTTTATTTGTATATTTTAAATGGGCACCGGATTGCACGTATACATTTCTGTTTAAAATCTAGATATGGCGGAAGGTTGTGTGATGGCCACGTCAGATTTTTTACATTTGCCACGTTGATTACTGTACTAGCATGCGTGATGCCAATCCGGTGCAATTCCATTGTTACATCCACTAGCCGGTACCCGATAGCATTGTGGTTGCCAAATTAATTGTATCCCAACTTGGAATGGTAACGAGAGTAGGAACCAATCAAAAAATTAATTTTAAAAACAATTACATAAAAAAATGATACATCTTGTACAACTTTTGAGGTACGTTTCACTACGAAATTTGTCCTGTGTGCCGTTGTTTGAAGTCATCCAGCTCTCTTTCTCTTTCTACTTTCTGTATGATGTGCTATTCGATAGAGCGATTCGTTTGTTCTTTGTAATGGTGTTTGTCTCGTCATCTTCGTCTAATGCTAGAAGTTGAGGAGTTAGGGTTTCAGTTTCCCCTCACCCTATTTCACTCTTACATTCTTAGCAGCCTTTTTATCTAGTTGTGTTCGAATTTATATAGCACGAGATAGAGTATTTTTTAATTTAAACGTAGATACAACAATCAACAAACGCCCGTGTGTAAATATTATTACAGTTAACTCTATCTGATTCCTAATTTTAGTTTTTCATGAGTTTCATCAACGATCGTGAGATACAAACACAAGATACATTAAAATTTATTAGTGTAGATGCAGCACGATTAAATTTGAGTTATGACTTGGTACAACTTTCCAAATAAATCTCAGATTAGCAAACTTAGAATATTTACACGTACTGCAAAATTATGGTCTAGATTTTGAATTTATCTCTGGTTACATGTATACTGCTATGCTTATGCAGACTATTGATTTAATGAGTAAATATAATTCGTATTTGTTTAACCACTGTAATTGCATTTGCGATTAGACATTTGCTGTTATATTATTTGCATACATAATGTGAAGAAATTAAATGCCTAATGTTTCTGTGAGCCTGCGACAATCTACAACTTCGCAGTAGATAGGTACCTACTGTTATAAAAGTTTTACACAATTCATAATAAGCAATAAATGAATCTGTTGTAATAACATCGCCAACGATAAATAGCCACTTATAATATCACATGAGCATTAATTCTTTCTCTATTGCACAATAAATTGTGTAAATTAGCGTTTTTGTAGGCTCTCTTTTTTATTAGAAAGCAACTTTTTAAATAAAATTCGATTCTCTTTACCGGATTGATATAGAAACTACCATAGACATGTCAACGATGTGTGATTGTTGTTTACACTTCATCATGAGGCCAAAAATGATTT
Organism: Agonum fuliginosum; assembly: GCA_947534325.1. NCBI lineage: Eukaryota > Metazoa > Arthropoda > Insecta > Coleoptera > Carabidae > Agonum > Agonum fuliginosum. The sequence continues at coordinate 28,213,174 of OX384035.1, forward strand.
TCTTTCTACTTTTCAAACTTAAATTATCATGTAATTATTATTAGTAAATGGCGAGATAGAGGTATATTTTTAAAACATTTTACTAAGCGAAGCTTTGTTATGATGGTGCATGATGATGGTGTATGTAGATGGTAGATTCATCAAAAGAAATATGTTATTCTGAAGATATGGTAGATACCTACTTGATTCGGCATTTTTGGAATATTTCAGTAAGCCTCTGTTTAACATAATGTTTTACCGAAAACAATTATTTTCGCATAAAATGCAGTCAAAAGAAACCTTAATATAAATTACCTAGGTACTATTTTTGTGTAGGTATATCCAATGACACCAAACTTGTTACGTTAGTACGATATTACCCTTTGAATTCATTTTATCATCCTCTTAGTCCAGATAATCGTCCTTAGTAGATAAGTAAATAAGAACTAGATTAACGAAGACATCCAACTGTCGCCATATAGCTGGCATTATAATCCTCCAGTAGTCCTGTAGATCCTGCTTCTTAAAGGCTATACGTCAAGGATAAGATTGATGGTTATGAACACGGCGTAAATAATTTGTATGACCTTTCTATCCTCAATATTCACAACTGATAAGACAGTCCTTTAACAAAAAGGAAAAGAAAATATAATTAAAACATTATTCATAGTAAATATAATAATTTGTGTATGGAATGTGTACAAATCATGTTTTAATCTTTTTATTTTTCATGTTCAAATAATTGAGAACAAAATACGAGAAGAAACAAATTTTTCATGGCATAAAGTCATATATATTTCAAGAAAAAATTTAATTAAAATGAACCTTTGATTCATTAATTCACTTCTTTTAATTTAAATTACATAGTAATGTACTCTTTTCAAATGAACAGTTTTTTCTTTTTTCTGTTTTATTTAATTTACGTGTCTCAATAATATCACAGAAGAGACGCAATTTAATCTAACACATCCTAATTAAAAATAATTTCAGTTCCAAGTTACAAGTTAATTAAAACAAAAATAGCTCACAAATAAAAAAAATAAAAATAAAAATAAAACTGAGGGATGCAGATCATGCAGAACCGTATCTACATATAAAAATGTAGATATAATTCCGTGTATTGTATTCTTAAACTTAACCATACGTGAAAGTTAGGAATTTTAAATATTTATATTTTTAAAAGTAAAAACAGTATAGGTACGAGCATTATGTAACTGAAGGTTGAATTACATGATACATTTTTCGTCTAGATTCTAGTTCCCGATTCAGTCGAGAAGTTCCTAGCCATTTCTAATATAATGTAAATCAGAAATTCCTATCCTCGAGTTCCGTTCGATTTCCATACTTGTTACCTTCCACCATACCTGTAAAGGAAGGTATTGGAATTTGTATTCAACATGCACCATTTTCCAATTACAAGAACTTAAAATTCTACAAATTTGTTACAATTTTGATTTATCTGCCTACCAATGAAAACAAAAATTAAATATTTGAGCGTTAATGTCAAATAAATTTTTGACATTTTGAATAATTGAAAATATGAAATGTCATTTATTATTTACCTATATGGATATGATAAACATTAGTGATATTATAAAACTACAATTCCCGAATTCCCTTCTACAATGGTATATTTGTGAGTATAAGTAGGTACCTCCATTTGTATACACATATTATAAAATAAAAATAGTAGAGTATGGCGAGAGATCAAGTGTTGACCACATCAGATTAAAAATAAACAAAAAACTATCACTAGACGAACAATGGTATATTTGTGAGTAAATACTACATAATACTTATATTAGAAAAATAGAATGACGAGAGGTTATGTGTTGGCCACATCAGATTTTTTCAAATAAATTAGGTATCTACTTTTTTCTAAAAATAAACAACCCAACATTATCATAGCAACTACGGTTCTGTCTTCTGGCATTCAATGCGTACAGCTCATTTGAAAACCTAATTTTGCGGATGCGGCACATGCGATGATAAATTACGATTTGCGGATCAATTTTGCCGTTACCGCTTTCTGTTGCCCGTTGCCGGCCACGCGGAGTTGCAAATTTTTTCTGGGGCAATTTTGGCGACACCGCGTGGAATATCCCGGATTATGGCGAATAAGAAGATGATGAAGAAGGGAGAGGAGTTGATACCACTTACGGTGGGTACGCATATAATCTTTTTTGGCGGCGCTTCGCAATCATTTTTCACAACAGACGCCCAGCACGGGTGCGAGTATTGAATCCGCACTGCAAAAAGTGGAGACGAGTTTTTGTGGAAAGGAATAGTTAAATCAGAATGGAAGATCTGGATGTGAATGCGAATGGTCAGTTTTTGCGGATTAATATTGTCGGAATCTATAAAGAATTCTTCACTGACATTAAATTAAATTTGAGATAGACGCACAGCGTTTAATTTTACCTAATACCTATCATTTTTTATTTGATATCTTATTTTCATATTTGACAAATTTTTCATGACACTTGCTATGGTTCTACAGGGTGTTTCTATACCTCTGCACGAAACTTTAATAGGTTATATAATTTAATACATTGATAATAGAGAAAAAGGTTTTTTTTTTTCAAAATTCGCAAAAAAAGGGCAGTGAAAATTTTAGTGCCACTGGTTTAAAGGTCCATTTAACTGTTAATTCATTATGTAATTAATAAAATGAGATCATAAATACTCTCTACAAATAGTCCCTTCTATTATAATAATTAAATACATAGTTAAATCCACTTTCTAACCAGAGCCACAGAAATTTCAAATTTTAGACCCTTCTTGAGTGTAATAAAATGATGTAACATTGTATTTTTCATAATACGACCACGTTTCATGATATAAAACGAGTCATTTTATTTCTAATTGTCCTAAATAAAAATAATAATTTACGGAGCAACATAGAAAAGGACCATTTTTCAATTCATTGGTATTTCCAGGTATTCCAGGAAATCCAGGTCGGTTGACACCCTGTAAAATACTACAAGAAACTCAACTCACATAATTTTTTAAATTAATAATTAAGCGCTTTAACTTTATTATTTTGTTTGTGTCACGCTTCGACGATATATGGTCGAAGGTGTCACGTAATTTAACCATCTATCTCATGAAATTCAAGCGATGGATTGAACTAACTATATATTCGTAGTACCTAGTAATTAAATATTTTCTATAGACCAGCCAGTTGCGGTTTTAACAACGCTTAAAAATTGATCCTTTTTTCGGTCCACTGTGCACCTACCTACCTATATACATATAATACAGGTAGTTTCTGTACTTATGTATATGTAACACATACCCTTAAAGTTTGATCCATAAGTACAAAAACACCTTGTATACGTACCTATATGTAATAAGCAAAACTGTCAATCTCAAAACCCTCGTTAGTTCTTTTGCGCTAAATTTGTGTCGTGGTAAACATTATCCTTCATCCTCATAAATACTTCCATTTAGTGGGTTTGTAGCGATTCCTCTCCGGGTGTAAACCCCGTGTGAAGTGACGTTTAAGTGTGGGTGTTGTAGCGTTATTTCCCGTCCAACGTCTCTAGCCGTCGATGATTCACAGAAGAAACGACGCTGGGGCTATAAACACGGCTGGGATTATCCGAAAGTATAGTTTATTTACGGTTGGACGCCGCCGCCACGACGCACGCCGTCGGACGGCCGGCTCTCCAAGGCCCGATAAATTAGACGCTGTCCAGCTCAGTATCGTCTACGCCAGTTGAATCATTTCTTCTAGGGTGAGGGGCTAAACAAGAAAAGGAAAGAGGGTGAGAATAGATAACCCTGACGTTGAATAACTTTTTTTATTATGTCCGAATTTGGAAACCGTAGATACTTAGTTTTACCTCCCGCTTACCTGTAAGGGAGGTGTTGGAATCATGCAAAAAATCGGGTTGTGAGTTTTAAGTGGATGAGCACGAATTAGGGTACTTACAACTCATTTTTGATAGTTTCACGATAATGTCTGTATGTGTGTGGTCAGGGCCGAAACTGGAGGTCGGATAACTCAAAGACGAATTACCCAATAATTTTGATATTTGGTATTTTACATTTGTATACGAATTGGAAGAGCTCATTAGATTTTGGTACAAATATCTTCACCGGAAGTGATATTTTTTGAAGACTGAAAATATTAATTGTCACAAATTTCTATAAATTTGGATAAATATAGTTTTATTTGTAATAAGAATAAGGGGAAAAGGTATTTGCAACTTACGTTATAAAATAAAAAATACCTATATTTATCAAATAAACGTTCAACTTGTAATCCATGATCGGTTGACTTTGTTTTTGCGTAAAAAGTATTGACAGATGAGACGGGTGACACGTTGGCATACTAACACCATATAAGTCATAACAAGTAAGATATTAAATGTAGTAATTGAACGGAGGATGGCTTCAACACAGAAGAGTTTTTCTTTGAATGAATCTTTTGATTCAGGTGATACTAATTTTTTTGTTTGCATATTTTAGATTTTTATTTGTATATTTTAAATGGGCATCGGATTGTAAGTACATTTCTGTTTATAAGTCTATATATGGCGGGAAATTGTGTGCTGGCCACACCAGATTTTTTTAATTTTCAAGTATTTAGGTAGGTACGTTTAAAATTTTTTCTTTCAGAAGTTTCAAATATACCAAGCATGTCTATTCAACAAATTGGATTGATAGGATAGAACAGTATTCCCTAAAGTTAGATTCATCTTGGTTCTGGTTCTGCCGGTAACAGAGTTATATCTTCGTATTGGGTTTGTTGGTTAAAAACATTTCAGTCTGATTAAACTCAATTTTATGATGTTTCGTCGGTTTAGATTAAAAGATTTTAATGTAAATTTTATAGTGATGACAGGATACCTCTTTAATTTCTTCATTTTACGACGCTGTTTACTTTGAGTGTCACTTAGTGTTTTCATGACATATTGAACGGTTTCAAATCAAACCGATTATCGTTAAATCCAAATCTAATTACGAGATAATCAAGACCAAATACAATATAAAAGATACATTGTATACCTACTATTTAAATGAGTTGTGGATTGCATAAATATAGGTTTATTCTAATTGAAAAGTACCTACTCGAAATTCTTTAAAATTATTAAACAAGATAGTAATACCATTATATCGTTGCAGGTTTGAATTTCATATTGACATACCTGCAGAAATAATATGAAAGTTGCTGCTTTATAAAGCAATATAATGAGATTATGAAATAAACCGCTTATACTTTATTTAGTTTTCAGTTTGGACGGCACTTCAAAAATTTAATATTGTTGAAAGCTATTTCTGTATCATGCTATAAACTTGTTCTATACTACTTGTTCCTTGAATTATATTATTTACGAAGGTAAAATAGTTCGAGCTTAGTTTCTGATCAATAATTTTCCCACGATTTCTAATCATGTTGACAAAATAATTATTTTTGTATTAAGTGCGCGAAGTTGATGTTTTTTGTGCGTGAGAATATTACTTATTTGACAAGGCTTGCCGAGTTATACGAACGCACTAAACATTTCGCGCTCGAAATACAAACAACATTTTTATACAACCGTATTTTAATTCTAAGTTTAAAAAAAACCTTTACCAAATTTTTTTTCATGATTATGAATGGTTGTCAGAGTAACATTACCATAACAAAACGAAAAAACACCAACTTCGCGCTTTGTTTCAACAATTCAAAAATGTCAACATTTTTTGATAGTAGTAGAAAAAAATAATATAACATTCCATCCTACATACTAACATAAAATTTTTAAATTTTAACAGTTAATTTAAAAATATCACTACTACTATACTTTCGAAAGCTACTAACGTTTGTCTATTTATCACAGGGGCTCTAAACAGTTGTGGGGCAAAAAATGCACCTGTATGCAAAGTCTATTTAACTGTCTATTTAGTTGCACTGCAACTAAATTAAATCTTAAATTCAATTCAATAAAATTTTCTAAGGCATATAAGTAGGTAGGTATGTATAATTTATATTGAATTTTTGTTAGCCAACACAAAATTTTGGTTGCTCGACTCATTATAGAGATAATATAAATGTTGTTTTTCATCCCAAAAAATTAAATTAAAGGTACCTACCTACCTATTTAATCTTGAACTAAAAAAATTCATTACATTTTTATTATTACCCTCCGTTGAAAATATCACGCGGATTTACCCTTAGCATCCATGTAAAAAATGATTTGTCACATTGGCATATTTAATAACCAGTAATTTCTTTTCTGGATGACGATGGCCACTAGAAAATAAGCGACATCGCGGGAGCTGACACTTTCATGCAAATGTATATTTTGTTTGCTTATACACTACAATTATTTTGATATCTATGATTAATTTGATAGTAGGTACATACAAATGCATTATTTACGATTTAGTGCATATTTTATACTTTTATGCATATTTTTGGCATATTTTAACAATTTTTCATAAATTTTGTAACTTCCTGTATTAGCAAAGAATTCCTGATATTCTACCATGAAAAATATAAGTACATTTTTTTATAAGCGCCATGCTTTCACTAATATTAATTTACAGAAATATTTAAGATTTTACTGCGATAAAAAAGTAAATTATTTATAGTATTACCTACTCATATAATATAGATGCTTATATATTGTTTAAACATGTTGCAATCAGACGGTCATTTCTCCTTTCTTTGCTTTGTTATATTTTTTACGAATTAAAAATTATTAATATTCCTAACTGTATACTCCTTTATTAATTGAATAGGTACTATAAATAAATGTGGAACCTTCTGTAATATTTTTATATGACATAAGAAGAAATGGTAAATGATTGTTTTTTAAATAATTAGATTTTTCGTGCATAAAATCTTTTTTTTTTTGTGCATAAAGCAAGATTTTTAATGCATATTTTCGAAAAAATTAGCAACATATTATGCGTATATTTTGCCATTTTAAGTGCATAAAAGTGTCAGCTCTACTAATATGTTAATGAAACTAAATCAACATAGCTAGACCGCTTTTGCTTTGTTTATTGATTGTTTGAAATGACAGTGAAAGGTGAAAAATTGTGTTGTTTATTGTGGTCGTCTAAAATATAGCGTTCATGACTCGTTTGAAAGTAAATATAGTATTTCTCGTGTGTTTCCGTTGTCTCATTCTGTTGCAAACTTTACTCGCACCATATTTCTCACTTTCGATCCTCTTTATGAAATATACTATTCCATAATGCTAAATTAAAAGTTGTATATAAAAGCCGTAATACTGCTACATTTTGTTAGAAATTCATTGTTTCTTTGTTTTGCTTTTTATATCGACTATAAAATATTCTATCAGATTCAAAACGTGTGTCTGAATTGATTAATTTCCTGCTTTCTTTGTTGAGTCTGAAAACGAAGTGAAAATTTATGAGTATGTATTTCACTGCAGTATTTATAACGTCCATAAAGTTGGCACCCCCACTTTGAGAAAATTAAAAAAAAAAAACGTCATAATTTAGGACTAATTTAGGACTAATTTGTACCCAAAAAATTAGAATTTGTACCCCCACCAATTAGCCGGAATACCTTGACCTGATAAAGTTGGCACCCCCACTTTGCGCAAATTAAAAAAAATATATTCGACTGACAACAACTAATTTAGGACTAATTTGTACCAATTATAATTTTTTTATAAATAATTTTGTTTATTGCAAAAATTAATTTTTTCAATTAACATACGAATAGACTTGGAAATCTTCATATTTGAATTTAGGACTAATTTGTACCCAAGTCCGTTTTGCAAAAAAAACAATTTTTTATTTGCAAATTGATATTTTTTGCAAATCAGTCACTTTATCACATGGGCATCACTTAAGTCAAACGGGACATATCAATACACTTGGGAATCTTCATATTACTTTGCGCAAATTAAAAAAAAATTACGTCATAATTTTTGACTAATTAAGGACTAATTTGTACCCAAGAAATTATAATTTGTACTCCCACCGGTTAGCGGGAATACCTCACAGTAGTAAAGAAAACACCCCTACTGTCACCAATCACTTTGAATCATGGTCGACTGACAACAACTAAATAAAGACTAATTTGTACCAACTATCATTTTTTATAAATAATTTTGTTTATTGCAAAAAATAATTTTTTAAATTAACATTTGAATAGACTTGGAAATCTTCATATTCGAATGTAGGACTAATTTGTACCCAACTCCGATTTGAAAAAAAAACAATTTTTTATTTGCAAATTGATATTTTTTGCAAATCAGTCACTTTATCACATGGGCATCACTTAAGTCAAACGGAACTTATCAATAGAATTGGGCATCTTCAGATTACTTTGCGCAAATTTTAAAAAAATTACGTCATAATTTGGGACTAATTAAGGACTAATTTGTACCCAATAAATTAGAATTTGTACCCCCACCGGTTAGCGGGAATACCTCACACTAGTAAAGAAAACACCCCCACTGTCACCAATCACTTTGAATCATGGTCGACTGACAACAACTAAATAAAGACTAATTTGCACCAACTATCATTTTTTATAAATAATTTTGTTTATTGCAAAAAATAATTTTTTAAATGAACATTTTAATTGACTTGGAAATCTTCATATTCGAATGTAGGACTAATTTGTACCCAACTCCGATTTGAAAAAAAACAATTTTTTATTTGCAAATTGATATTTTTTGCAAATCAGTCACTTTATCACATGGGCATCACTTAAGTCACACGGAACTTATCAATAGACTTGGGCATCTTCAGATTACTTTGCGCAAATTAAAAAAAAATTACGTCATAATTTGGGACTAATTAAGGTCTAATTTGTACCCAATAAATTCGAATTTGTACCCCCACCGGTTAGCGGGAATACCTCACACTAGTAAAGAAAACACCCCCACTGTCACCAATCACTTTGAATCATGGTCGACAGACAACAACTAAATAAAGACTAATTTGTACCAACTATCATTTTTTATAAATAATTTTGTTTATTGCAAAAAAAATTTTTTTAAATGAACATTTTAATTGACATGGAAATCTTCATATTCGAATGTAGGACTAATTTGTACCCAACTCCGATTTGAAAAAAAACTATTTTTTATTTGCAAATTGATATTTTTTGCAAATCAGTCACTTTATCACATGGGCATCACTTAAGTCAAACGGAACTTATCAATAGACTTGGGCATCTTCAGGTTACTTTGTGCAAATTTAAAAAAATTACGTCATAATTTGGGACTAATTAAGGACTAATTTGTACCCAAGAAATTAGAATTTGTACCCCCACCGGTTAGCGGGAATACCTCACACTAGTAAAGAAAACACCCCCACTGCCACCAATCACTTTGAATCATGGTCGACTGACAACAACTAAAAAAATAAAGACTAATTTGTACCAACTATCATTTTTTATAAATAATTTTGTTTATTTTAAATGAAAGATTATGTGATTATTATCTACAATCGGTATTTTATAAATTTTTCTGTATCTTCTATCATTTAAGAATAATTAAAGTATGGAATTGTCTATTCGGACTGCGATTGTACGAGATTGTATTTACGATTGGACGAGATTGCACGAGATTGGACGAGATTGTATTTAAGATTGTACGAGTTTGCACGTAAGATTGAACTTAATAACTTTTATATCCAATCGCGATTGTACGAGATTGCACTTACGATTGGACGAGATTGTATGTAAGATAGTACGAGTTTGCACGTAAGATTGAACTTAAGAACTTTTATATCCAATCGCGATTGTATACGATTGTACGAGATTGTACTTACGATTGGACGAGATTGTATGTAAGATTGTACGAGTTTGCACGTAAGATTGAACTTAAGAAATTTATATCCAATCGCGATTGTATGCGATTGTACGAGATTGTACTTACGATTGGACGAGATTGTATTTAAGATTGTACGAGTTTGCACGTAAGATTGAACTTAAGAATTTTTATATCCAATCGCAATTGTAATTAAAATCTGATCATATATCATCCTGTAAATGTCGGAAATATAATTAAAATTCATTAAACCGTTTAGAATACGTATCTGACAGGTTATGAGGCATCTAACCTAGTTCAAATTATTTGACTCGATTCGGATGCGGAACCGCGATGGTTTTTCGTGCCGGAAAGTGATCGGAATCCGAACAACATAAGGGATGAATTTTGTTTACCTTAATGAAGCACAGAACCCGAAATTTTGAAAAACGCTCTCGAATTATGCCTATGGCACACCGGTCGAGGAGCATCGAGTAACTCCTCGATGAAACGATAGAACGCACCCCGTCCTCGACGAAAAATAGGGGCGCCGCTATTTTCATCGAGTTGTTCCTCGATGAAACGAATGTATCTCATTTCAGACGTATCTTTTGTATTTGATTTCGTGCAAAACTTTGATGTATTTGTCACCGATTAAATAGAAATCCATCGCGGACGGGTGCGTTCTTTCGTTTCATCGAGGAGTTACTCGATGCTCCTCGACCGGTGTGACATGTGTGTACATGTTTCTGTCTCTACTCTAACCTTTGCAGCAGATATTGCTGTCTCTGTTTCAGTCTGGGAAACTTGGCCGGCAAAGTTAGATGGATAGTACATTAGCGTATTCAAGCAGCAATCTGAGAAATTATTAATAAAGAGGACGCACTTATGTGACTTGAATTGTCGGTCCTTTATTAATATTTGAATGTTGCTCGAATACGCCGTAATGCCTATGGCACACCGGTCGAGGAGCATCGAGTAACTCATCGATGAAACGAAAGAACGCACCCGTCCGCGATGGATTTCTATTTCATCGGTGACAAATACATTAAAGTTTTGCGCGAAATCAAATACAAAAGATACGTCTGAAATGAGACACATTCGTTTCATCGAGGAACAACTCGATGAAAATAGCGGCGCCCCTATTTTTCGTCGAGGACGGGGTGCGTTCTATCGTTAGGAGTTACTCGATGCTCCTCGACCGGTGTGCCATAGGCATAAAGGTTGTTTTTCCAAACTTCTAAAAAATATTCAAATTTGTAAAGTTCTGCAAAATTTCGTAAACTATTTTAGAATAATTACTTTTCGATTATGTGAAGTCAAATATGGTGATAATTAAAAACATATGTTGCAAAGTGAAACAAATGTCTAAAAAATGGACTAAAGACTAAAGTAACAAAATTTGACATACAAAACACTCAGATTTTATCTGCTCAGCCAATTAATAGCAAAACGGTAAATAAACCTGATTTGGTTTGTTTGTTTTTATTTTACATATTACTTTATTTGAATTGATTCAACTTTTAAAGAGAAAACCCATTAGACCTGTGAAGTCTAGAGTCACTTCAATGGGACCATCTTTTTTAATATCATTCAGACATCAAATTATTCTTTTTAAAGCTAACCAGGTGACCATTTTATTATAGTAAAGCGGTTTTTGTGAAAGACGAATAGTTTAATCGAAGTTTAATGTTACATTGCATTTGTTATGTTCACAGCTTTCCCCACAGTAAAACACTTTTGCAGTATCTGTACATAGGCGATTAGCATTGCATTTTCAAATTTTGACAGAGATGTCAGATTTATTTTGTATTAATTATAAAAAGATTTAAACAAATGTTATAAAGCATAAAAGTCTGCATTTTATTAATAAACAAAATTCAAATTAAATGAATTAATTAAATACCAAATAAATCTGACATCTCTGTCAAATTTAAAATTTGTTGTTGTACCTAGTTACCATAGCAATGTAAGTTTGGATTTGAAAATATCGAATTTAAAATTACCTACCTAATATTGTTCATTAAAATTAAATTTTAAGGAAATTTTAGTTGCATCTAGTGTGAAATAATTTGACCTTTCGAATGGCACCTTTACCATATTTCTACGTAGAAATGGGGAGCAGGAATCTACATAAATGTAAAATGCAATGCTAATCACCTATGTACACATATATAATTTCGGGTTCTGTGCTTCATTGAGGTAAAAAAAAATCATCCCTTATGTTTTTCGGATTCCGATCACTTTCCGGCACGAAAAACCATCGTGGTTCCGCATCCGAATCGAGTCAAATAATTTGAACTAGGTTAGATCCCTCATAACCTGTCAGATACGTATTCTAAACGGTTTAATGAATTTTAATTCTATTTCCGACATTTAGAGGCTGATATATGATCAAATTGTTCTTTAAATGTATTTAAAAACTTTTAAATACAATCGCGATTATATATAAAAATTATTAAGTTCAATCTTACGTGCAAACTCGTACAATCTTAAATACAATCTCGTTCAATCGTAAGTACAATCTCGTACAATCGCATACAATCGCGATTGGATATAAAAGTTCTTAAGTTCAATCTTACGTGCAAACTCGTACAATCTTACATACAATCTCGTCCAATCGTAAGTACAATCTCGTACAATCGCGATTGGATATAAAAGTACTTAAGTTCAATCTTACGTGCAAACTCGTACAATCTCGTCCAATCTCGTACAATCTCGTCCAATCGTAAGTACAATCTCGTCCAATCGTAAGTACAATCTCGTACAATCGCAGTCCGAATAGACAATTCCTTAAAGTATATACTTATAATTTAGTATTTCGGTATCTTGTACTCCATGATCGTTTAACATTTGTTACTACGTAAAATTTAAATGATTATGACATGACAGTGACAATAGTAAAATATGCTTTATATCTTCTTCTGCAGTTTAAATAAAATGACTAAAATATATATGTGAGTATACTAGTATAATAAGTTAAAAGAATTTTTTATATTATTCTACATTTTAGTTATTAAGAAAAGTATGAACACACAAGGCGTACAAGGAAGTCATGTGGTGTCCACGTCAGATTTTTTTCAAATCGGAGTTGGGTACAAATTAGTCCTACATTCGAATATGAAGATTTCCAAGTCAATTAAAATGTTCATTTAAAAAATTATTTTTTGCAATAAACAAAATTATTTATAAAAAATGATAGTTGGTACAAATTAGTCTTTATTTAGTTGTTGTCAGTCGACCATGATTCAAAGTGATTGGTGACAGTGGGGGTGTTTTCTTTACTAGTGTGAGGTATTCCCGCTAACCGGTGGGGGTACAAATTCTAATTTATTGGGTACAAATTAGACCTTAATTAGTCCCAAATTATGACGTAATTTTTTTTTAATTTACGCAAAGTAATCTGAAGATGCCCAAGTCTATTGATAAGTTCCGTGTGACTTAAGTGATGCCCATGTGATAAAGTGACTGATTTGCAAAAAATATCAATTTGCAAATAAAAAATTGTTTTTTTTGCAAAACGGACTTGGGTACAAATTAGTCCTAAATTCAAATATGAAGATTTCCAAGTCTATTCGTATGTTAATTGAAAAAATTAATTTTTGCAATAAACAAAATTATTTATAAAAAAATTATAATTGGTACAAATTAGTCCTAAATTAGTTGTTGTCAGTCGAATATATTTTTTTAAATTTGCGCAAAGTGGGGGTGCCAACTTTATCAGGTCAAGGTATTCCGGCTAATTGGTGGGGGTACAAATTCTAATTTTTTGGGTACAAATTAGTCCTAAATTAGTCCTAAATTATGACGTAATTTTTTTTAAATTTTCTCAAAGTGGGGGTGCCAACTTTATGGACGTGTATTTATAGACTTTGTTCGTTCCTTCTCGTTCACAGTCTCTAATTTGTTACCCTGAAATAAACTCTTATGGGAAGAAAGAAATGCTCGTATACCTTTATAACGATATTTCATTTTCAGTAGTAGTTGCATTAATGAATGTAATAAAAAGCTCTCAACTGAAAACACTAATTAAGTGCTACCATAAAACGAACCTCATTTCAAAAGCGAATTACGAATTTTCTGCTTAGCACCGAGCTCTACTTTATCATAATATAGCCTGGGGCGGTTATGAGGCGTCTAAGACGTAGTATATTCCCAAATGGAGTAAGTAATTATTAAAATTTTTAAATGCGCGTATAATATATTCCTGAGTAAATTCAACGTGCAGGGTAAACAACGTCAACCCCGCGCCCCCTGGCGTACATTGATTGCCTGCCATTATCTACGTAATTCCACGCCCGGATGCATGTTTTGAGATAGTACCTACCTCTTGTTTGAAGTAGTTTGAAGTAAATTAAGCCAAAATTAAAATTAAGAATATGAATTGCCTTTATTTTGTAACTTAACAACAACTACTGTTTCTGCAGTGATGACGTCAGTAGCAACAGTTACTATACTCTATTTAAAAACTAATCGGACAAATCTGAATTTGGAATGCTAAAACTGATCGACTTTGATTGGCTGTTGGCTGATATAACACCAGTTTTACACCACACAAATATTGTAACAAACAAAAATGTTCTCCATCTTGTCTCGTCAGCTGTTGTCAGTGAAAATCTAGTGATATTGTTCACGTATTTATACAGTGTACATATGGCTCAGCGAGACAACTTCAAGCTTGTCCGTTTAGTTATTAAATCAAGTATAGTCACACTTACATAATACATAGTTCCAGAAAATATTTTATAGATTTGCTAACTTCATTCATAAACAGTTTTTAGCAATTATTTCCAAAATTGCAAATAAATGAGCCATATTGTGCCAATAATTTGTAAAAAATATGAATCACAGATAACCTTTATAAAAAAATTATTTAAACGAAAGTTAATTCACAAAAATTGCTTACAGCAACTGTCGCTTCGATGCAGCAACATTTCTCTAACTGTCATATCAAGTATTCAGTATTTTGCCGCTAGAGAGCAATAGTATATATAATAACATGTAGAGTTGCTAAAAGTTACAGAATAGAGGCCCTTGTTTTATATCACTTATATACAGAAGTAGCAACTTAATTTATTTGTCAATGATGCGAAGTACAGCTGTTATAATAATAGGTCAATAAAACCAACAAAAATTGCATAAATAAAACGAATGAAGTACCGAATAACCAGGTGTGAACTCTTTGTGGAATGCCTTATGGAACATGATGGACATGCTCTGTTTATAGAGGTTCGCTATGTTAGTTAAATATAACACGTACAATTTAAATTAATAACTATTTTAAATATAAATTTAAGAATTACTGCAACCATAATATATTATAAATAAAACAAAATTGCATTTTGAAATTTTAGATTAGAAATTATGAAATTATAAAGTAGTACTTGTACCTGAGGATGTATTTAATCGATTTTCATTAAATTAAAATTATAGTTATATCTTAATAAAACTTAAGGATATACCTATATCATAGGTGATCGTAGTATTTATTTAATTCAAAATTCAAGTAGTCATTTTTTACGTTTCCGAATGTGTTCCTCTTAATTTATAATGTATACCTAAACTCTAAACATGAAGAATTCCAAGAATTTTAATGGTACATTAAGTATCAAGAATTAACGGAAAGGACAGTTTACTGATGGAAGACAATGCAATTTTGTCTGACATCGGTTATTCTTTAACGTTCGTGATGCTTATATCATTTTTCGCACTATTGGTCTTTTTATCCATACGCAAATATTAATTTCTTCGTAATTAATATTAAATTTACTTGCCGTTCTAGAAATTTGGAAATCACTGTACAAATTTTAGGGTAGTGATTAGTGGTTGACCTCTCGGTTTTAAGTGATAGAGGAATTAATAATATACTTAAATGTACTTCTTGTTTTCAAAATAATATAAAACATTCATGAATGCCAGCAAAAGTCTTGTATGAATAAATAAAATTTCAAAAAGTCTGGGAATAAAAAGTTCGAGATAAATATTTTCAAGTGTGTCATTTCTAAGTCATTTCAATTCCATTATTAAGACCGTATCTCCTTCACAATTTCAATTCCCTGACTTGTAAAAATCCCTGGTGATCAATACAACAAGCAGTTGAGAATCCGTGAAATCAGCAGAAGGTTTCAAATGTGCACCATTAAAATTGCTTTTGACATTTTTAGGCCTGAAGATAAATGTGAGCGTTTTTCGCGAGCCGTGACATTTGAGTAATGCGCGCGTTCATAATGAGTTGCTCATCGGCACACCGTTCGCTCGAACCGATCACCTGGTCGCCTTACGCCTTCCGGCACACTTCTACTAACCCCCACCATCACTTCCGGCAAATAAACGCACGCCACAGCGCGCCAAATTCAATTTCAAACTTGAGAAACGATGTGGAGTGATGTTTATAATGTCGTTATGATGCTATGCGAACGTTATGTGTTCAAACGTAGGCGCAAAAAAATTTAATTTGCGGGTGATTGATTGGTGTTTTTAGGCAAATTAAAGATGAAAATTTTACGCTTTCAATTCGGAAAGTTCTACAAATTGAAATATTGTACTGCAATACCTACTAATAATAGCCGAACTTTTTTGAGATGTCTGTACCGTACCTACTTATATGTTATAAGTTAAAAATTTACAAATTATTATAATATTATAATAATTCAACTCGAACAACACCGTAACATGACACACAGTTCTAGTATTTTTACTTTGATTGTTTTAATTTTTTTGTATAAAATTTATACTTAATTCACCATTATCAACATTGCACTTTATGCAAATGTAAGTAATTAATCTGATTTTACAATCATTTAATTGTTATTATTTAATTTAAACCAACATTTCGGCTGTTACTATAGCTTTCCTCTAGGTTCTACAAAAATATTTATCATCATTCTTAAGCATAATTTTCTAAATAAATAAAATAATGTTATAATTTACAATTTTAAGAGCAGTATTTACACCCGTTCTCTCTGATGACTTCAGACTTACAGAAATTAAATAATATCTCCAAATCTACATACCTAATCATAAACTTCAATCAAAAACTAAAATTATGATAAAGTTTAAGAATTTATCTATATGTTTATTTTGTCTTTAATCAAAGAAAAAAATTAGAAATCTTTTTTAAAAGGTCTGTTTTCAACAGCAACTTTTAATATAACGTCACTATTTTGTATTGGAGATACAAACAACAAATTTGTAAAAATTAAAAATACGTGTCCCAAGTTTTTATCTCTACCTACTTCAAAAATATTCGATAAAAAAATCATGTAAGTAGCCCGTTGGTCCATATTTTGATTTTGTGCAGTATTTTTTCTTTACAGCGTGTATTTGAAATAATTTGGGTGAAACAAGCAGCTCGGCATACAAAACATTTTTTTATGTAACACTGCATGCTCCATTCATTTGTCAAGTAATACACTATTATGTTTAATGTTTAATAATACATAATATTGATTTCGCTCTACATTTTGCTCGAATGATCTTTAATTTAAAATGATATCAATCACAATTTACAACTCTAGCGTGAAAATGACAAATATATTTATTTACAATTAAAATCACAATTCACAAAATCAATCATTGTTTCCCACATATTTCACAATAACCAAATCCATAAATTTTAAAATTCTCTCCCCTGAAAAATCAACATCAACAGCAGCAGGAAATTCGCACTTGGCTGACATTTCACCAATACGGTCCTGAAATTCGGGAACCATAAAACAATGAAGTGTTGCTTTGCCCATGAGATTTCGTTCGACAACTCGCAGCTTTGATTGCTCATACCTAGAAAACAAAACAAAATCATGTTTTGATGTAATGTTTACGCAACCATATTACATGTTCTTTAATTAAGGCGGGAATGTAGCTGTATGAGAAAGAGGTAAAACAGTGCTCTACGGTTTGTATAATATTGAATCTAATACTAACGTAAGATCATTGAAATTTTTTTACGACAATATTTAATATTCATTCTACAGTGCGACGCATCGATTTGACCAAATTTTTTCATAGTATTGTTTTAAAAAAATGCCGAATAAAGAGAAAAATACTACTTTTACATGTTTAATTTAGGGCATTTTAAATACAAAATCTATTAAAATTCATGCGTCGCACTGTAGGTAACATGTTATACAGTATATAAATAACGCGTTTGATTATTTCTTTTGTCTTATAAATACAATATCATACAAATACGATGCCACTTTTAGAGCGCGTTCGCTATTGCTGCCTTTGTTCGACACACTAAATCTGTATATATCTCTCCTTTTTCTCGACGAAATCGTGGACAGCTACATTCCGGCCTTAAGTATTACTTACTAAATCAAATTTTGAATAATTTAATTTATTTAGTTAGGTAGGTAGGTAGGTATATAAAAATATAAAGATCAAAGGATATGTAGGTATATATTCGAAAATGCAGTCATAAACAAATTTTTATTACTAGGTATAGTATTTAATTATATTTTATTAATAATATTGTAATGAATACTGATTGAATTACATGATAAAGCTGGTGCTTTATTTTAATGTCAAAAACTGTAATAATTTAATAAACATTGATTATTATGTTTTATAACTCATGGTTACACACTGGCTACTGTATATTATTTTATCCAACACCTCTTAATAAAAGCAACATAACTATGGTGATTTTAAACAAGATAAGTAAAAGATTGACCACTAGTGGCTTTGATCAAAATTATACAAACTTGTGGGTAAATTTTTACTTTGCTTTTTTGAAGTCACCATAGTGACGATGTTTTAGGTAGGAACTTCATATTTTTAACTTCCGCTTACCTGTAAAGGAAGGTATTGGAATCATGCAAAAAATCGGGTAGTGAGTTTTTAGTGGATGAGCACGAATTAGGGTCCTTACAACACATTTTTGATAGTTTCTCGATGATGTCTGTATGTATGTATGTGTGTGTGTGCGTGTGTATGTGTGTGGTCCGGGCCGATGCCGTGTGTCGCATAACTCAAATACGAATTACCCAAAAAATTTGATATTTTGTATTTTACAATAATTGTATACGAATTGGTAGAGCTCATTAGATTTTGGTACAAATATCTTCACCGGAAGTGATATTTTTTTAAGATTGAAAAGGTTAATTGTCAAAAATTTCTATAAATTTAGATAAATATAGTATTTATTTGTAATAAGAATAAGAGGAAAAGTTATTTACAATTTACGTTATAAAAGTCTTTATCTGGTAGCATTAAAGAACTGCAGTAAAATTTAAAAAATAAATTTATCAAATAAAACGTTGAAATCTTGTAATCCATGTTCGATTGATTTTTGTTTCTGCATAAAAAATATTGACAGATGAGATGGGTGGCAAGTTGGCATACTAGCGCTATATAAGTCATAAGTAAGATATTAAATGTAGTAACTGAACGGAGGATTGCTTCAACACAGAAGAATTTTCGTGTGAATGAATTTTTTGATTCAGGTGATACTAATTTCTGTGTTTGAATATTTTAGATTTTTATTTGTATATTTTAAATGGGCACCGGATTGTACGTATACATTTCTGTTTAAAGTCTAGATATGGCGGAAGGTTGTGTGATGGCCACGTCAGATTTTTTTAAATAAGTTATTTAGAGGTGTAGGATAAAACGATATATTTCACACGTGGGCAAAAAGAATAACCCACTCGATAAAATTAACCTCGTGGATAATTCCTTACTTTGCCCACTTGTAAAGTAAATAACTATTATAAATTAAATTAAACAACTGAACATTCTAATATTTTCTTGACACTATGATATGTCAACATTTATTTATTATTTATGTCAAAATATATGACAATGTCGTAACAAATATAATAAATAAACAGTTAAATGTAGGTATTTTAAAACTAAAATATTCACCACCCTTATTTTAGCGATTTTTTTTCTATAATCAGTACCAACCTATTAAATAAAGTTGAATTGCAAATATGAGACTACAAAATGTCCAAGGAATCTACTACCATCAGTTTTGTTTCAAGTTGACTGTACATGCACATAATCTACGGATAAATTCCCTTCGTACAAACTCCCACAACCCCATAAAACACCATCCACTCGCCATTCGTGTATCATGTCCGACAACGCTCTGAAAATTACAGGAAGGAAGTATAATTTCGGACAGCGTGATAAATTTCACGTTCGAATTGAATAAACTGCTGTATAAATAGATTCGCGGCGTGTCGATATCTGTGTTCCCTAGTTCCGCAGGAGTTTTCGTTCGCTACTGTTGCCGCCCTGGGTGGAGAATAGTTGGGGAGCGAACAAACAAATGTGGAGCTGGTAGTTGTTAGAGTCAGCGGAAGGGGGAAACGAACATGCCAGCGTGTGGTTTAATCAGCCCTTACAGGGTATTTTGCGATTTTGGAAGGTTAAATAGGTGGAGTCAATAGCTCATACTTCATGCTCGTAAAATGCAAACAAATATTTAATATGATTTAGATTTTTCTCGTAAATTATGTCAAAGAATTTTTTTCAAACGAAATTGTTGTTTGTTACATAATTTTCTGATTTATTGAAAATAGTTAATTAGGTTCCTACTGAATTTTACAAAAGTGATAATATTATGTACTTACAATAATTCTTGCCATCATCGTCCATCCAATCTTGAATACTATAGGAGTTATGAGATTGTTAAATTGGTCTCATTTTTGTGAAGTCATTTCAATTTTTGCATTGATTGTAAAAGTGACACTTTGCGGACTGTCAGCTTTCAAAAAAAAACTCTGATGTGGCCAACACAAGACCTTCCGCCATACTTACTTTATTCTTTTTACTTATTATACAAATATATTAATATATAGGTACTACCGTACTACTATTAACAAATATATTTTATTCATTTTATTAAACTACAGAATATATAAACGATATTTTACTATTGTTACTATCACTGAGACTGTCATGTCATAATCATTTAAATTTTACGTAGTAACAAATGTTAAACGATCATGGACTAGAAGATACCGAAATACTAAATTATAAGTACCTATATACCTACTTTAATTATTCTTAAATGGTAGCAGATACAAAAAAATTTATAAAATACCGATTGTAGGTAATAATCACAACATCTTTCATTTAAGATAAAAAAATAGTCTTAAATTAATAATTTATCGAAAGATTTTTAAAAAGTATCATCTCGAAAATGTTAAATTTTAATAAAAGGAGAGTACACAGGAATGCAGTCAAAATTGAATCTTTATTAATCTAAGGCCAACGTTTCGCCACCTCTTGTGGCATCATCAGGGCAAACTACGAAAACAAAAAATATCACATACACAATTTGTAAGAAATATACAATGTAACACTTACAGATTTAAAAATTAAACAAAAATTAATCATCAAAGAGATGTTGTCAAATATAAAACAAAAAATCGAGCACTTCTCTCCATGCACTCACAGAAATTTTTTGTTTTATATTTGACAACATCTCTTTGATGATTAATTTTTGTTTAATTTTTAAATCTGTAAGTGTTACATTGTATATTTCTTACAAATTGTGTATGTGATATTTTTTGTTTTCGTAGTTTGCCCTGATGATGCCACAAGAGGTGGCGAAACGTTGGCCTTAGATTAATAAAGATTCAATTTTGACTGCATTCCTGTGTACTCTCCTTTTACTACAACACGCACAGTCGCTTAACACTTTCCTTCGTTAAATTTTAACCCATCACAATACCTCCCTTATAGAATATGAGGCGGGAGGTAATAGCACTTTTAATGTCAATCAGCAAAAAATAAAATTTTCTAAATATTGCCGATTGTTTTGTTTTCCTATCCGCCTTTCTCACACTCATAGTCTCCTGAAAATTATAATTTAAAAAAAGATTATTTTTGAAAATTTGGTATTTCGAGGATTAATATTTGTCTCCGCATGATATCAGTTTTCAATAATGCCTCCCGAACTCTTCACGGTTCTCCATAAAATCAATGGATGAATGCAGAATGCCCACCCAAGCCAATAAGCACACCGCAACAACTGTCCACTGCCTTTTCAACTCCATCCCGTCATACGGACCTATTTGATCGGTTCTGAATTATTGTTCAACACATCGTTGGCCATACGGTAAAACAATGCTTTCAGCACGGATTCTCTCTTTTCATTCTTGCAGAATGAATATTTTTCCCGTACGATGGACTTTTTAAATGGACTGGACAATGAGAACGGAGATTTTGAAAGAAATAGAAGAAGTGAAGTGTATAATCATGTTTGTCAGGGAATCTTTCGCGGGATGAAATTCTAAGTAGGACTTTGCTGTTGCTGATGATTGTTTATTGATGAGTTTTAATTTTCTCTGATAATGGATTTGTTTCTGAAGAATTAAAAAGATTTGAATTATTTTCATTCTTTTAGCGTTTAATTTAAATAGAAAAGTGAAATTGTAGGATCCAACGCTAAGAATTTTTGAAGGAATGTTGAATGCTTCAGCCTCTGGACATTACTTAATTTTTTATCACATACAAACAACCGATACCAAATTAATGTCGTACATGCACTTTATAGAGGAATTAAACTTTCGCACCACTCCATTCATTCTGCTAATTTTAATTACATACATTAAAAACACCTATTATCCGATTACATTTATAATTATCTAAACGATAGTAAAACATGTTGTAGTTTTTCATTACCGAAAGTTTAAATTTGAGATATCAATTTTTCTTTTAACCCTCCACCCCAAACAAAAGTCTGGATTCTCTAAACCTCCGCCACAATGCCTTAACAAAACACCACCAAGAAACAGGCCATATAATTGATACTGTCAATCAAAAGTATAAAAGATTAATTTAGGAGACAATCTATAAACTTAGGTAAATAAAAAATGTAAGTATCAATCAACAAATTGAGGCCTTTAATGTTTTAAAACACGCGGACAATTTTTTGTTAGCAGCGCCACAGTTCTAATAACTGTAACATTCTCTATCGCTTCTGTTCTTCGCCAACGATCATGTTGATAACTTCTGTTTAAAGAATAATTGTTTACAATTTAAATCAAATTTTGCTTGTGTAGCATACCATTTTAGGGAACTATTATTATTACTTTCGAACTATCTGGCATATGATATTATGTTATTACTTTAACCACAAACATGTGTAATACTTCTTTAGACGAATAACTTCGTTTTCAACTCTGGATGGAGATGTTCCCAGTTTAAATTGTTACTTTTAATGTGCCAAATATTGTAATTTTATGACAAGGTACGCTGTACATTTTAAAATTATTTCTTTCTTGTGTGTCAACCTAAAATATCTTGTAGCTGAAGATGGGAAGAGTACTCTTTTCGAAACGTCCAATAAATTAAGAATTAACTAATTTCAATTTCAACATTTTTAAAATTTAAATAGTTAACGTATTATTTTCTTTGTTACAGGTATGTGGACTTTTTACTGCCGGTGTTATACAACATTCTATAATGTAAGTTTTAAATTTTACATTTTAAAAATTAAGTACTGAAAATTGAAATTTATTTTACTAGAAAGGTTATACTTTAAGAGAAAATAAAGTCTACAGTCTAATGATTTCTTCTAAATTTATTATACAGAGTGATCATAAATGATTGACTGTCACGTGACTTGGAGAAGTCCGATTTTGTAGTATGTATGTATGTAGTATGTAGTATGTTTGGCGGAAAAAATGTTAGTACACATTGCTTGTTAAATGAACGTTATGTATTTATCATTACGATAAATTTGGGAGTTTATCTTGCTTTTTGGCTTTTAGAGTAAGGCAGAAAGCGAGTGAAAAACAATATAACAATAAGAATAACAAATATCTTCTATTTTAAAACTAATATCAAAAATTCCATCGGGTATTTTGCAGATTCAAACTTTGTTGACAACATATTAAAATTTGAAGTAATTCATTCATATAAATAAAAGCTGTACAGTGGTGCGCGAAAACTCTCTTTTTAACAATAATTGCAGTTTTTTTTAGAAATATGGGTGCCAAAATTATTTTTTCCCCTCAAACATAAATTATTTGCTATTTTTATGTTTAACAAAATAATAAACGCTATATTGAATAGCGTGCGGTATCAATGTACTCGTATTTGACTGTTTTCTGCCATTACCATAATTAAACAAATTTTTTTGGAGTAAGTTCGACTATTATTATAAGTAGATTAATATTTATCCGAGCCGCAAAGTAAATATAGGTAGGTCACATTAATTTTATGTTCTATTAAAATTAAGCAGAAATTTGTAGACTTACGCACGAAAATCTGATTATGTATCTTTTGTTGAAATAATTTGAACCTGAGTGTAATTAATTTTGGGATACGAATGGGGGAACGGGAGTAATTATGATATTATGATTGAGGTTGCCGATTGAGTTGAGATTGTAGTTGTGCGGTTTACGATGAAATGTGTTAGTAATTATTGCGGTAGGCAATCCAAATTAGGATAAATAAACATAAACACATCACACAATAATAATTATTATACAAATATGAATAATGAACAAGTTAAATTCAACTCTCTAACAGAGCTGGGCAGAATACCGAGTGGTACCGATTAAAAGTACTTATGAGTATACTGACGTTGACGTTCGAGTACTATGGAATGGTACTCGTAAGTACCAACATTTGAGTACTTGCTTAACTTTTGTATTACCTACTCGAGTATTTCGTTACCTACTCTTTAGCTATTTTTTGGTACTCGAATTTAATATATTTTGAGTACCTACCTACCTTGCTACATTTTTATTTAAAAATTTATTGTTTGTATTATATTAAATAACTTCAATTAATAGGAGTATAAATAACATATTACAAAATTATTTAAAATAGCCATATAATTAATATTAGTCGTTTTATAGTATATTATGTCATCAAGTATAGGTTGTTTTAGCTTTCTATTTTTCAGTTTATGGTCAAAAAATTAAATGTTTTATCAGTAAAATACGGATTATACTCGCACTTTATATAATATTTTTGTTATCTTGCATTAAATTGTTAAATACTCGGATATTTACGAGTACTGAGTAACGAGTACATTTTTTTAATGAGTACCTACGAATACTGAGTGCCCAAGTATAAATATGTAGTCATAAGTACCAGTACTGAATACTGAAAGTAATCGTGTACCAATTTTCGAATACATTTACTCGAGTACTGCTCAGCTCTGCTCTCTAGGTAGATACAAAAGAGACTAATATGAACTACTGTTCGTATTACTGAAATTCGAATAGATAAACTTTGTGTGAATTAAATGCTAATGTAATTAAATCATCAGACCATCACATATTACATGTGTTACAATGAATAAACTTATACAAAACAAGTTTCTCAACAACATAATATAACATTTTATTACAGAAAGTTTATTTTAGGACCTTAGAAATCAATACGAATATAAACATCAACAATCTGTATGTAAAATAATGCCAATGCTAAATTTTATATATCTAAATCGAAACATTGTAATCTTGAAAATTTATTATAACTGTTTATTTTTTAATTTCTACATCAAAATATTGAAATTTGTCTGTTTCTTTATTTTTGATGTCAGCAATTATTAATAAAGAAAATCAATAAATATGAGATGTCATTGTTTTCTAATTTTTTAAAAGTAAATAATGATAGTTTAAAACGACAGATTGATTCAAAAATGTGTTGAGTGATTTAAAAAAAAATTGATTCACTTGCGAATAAACAGTTGTTTAAAGTTGTTATCAGTTTTTTTATAATGTCCATGATAAACAAGATAATAACAAATTTATTGACGATATTAAAGAAAACTGATAAATTTCTATATTAACAATTATAATATATTCGAAATCATAGAAATTTTCAGTGACGTATTTGAAGCTCTCCGGAGCGCTCTAAGCTCTTATTTATGAATTAGCTGACGATAAAGCAACTAAGTCAGCAATCCTGTCTGATAAGTCGATTTTTTATTGCGTTGTCACGTTTTGGAGGAGTTTATGATAAATATGAAACAATAACCGAGAAACTTCTTTGCGAATCATATTATCACCCTCTTATCAAAATTTGTTTAAATACTACATACTATATTCATATTGGTTCATAATAATTGTCGTAGTTGAAATAATATTAAACCGGACGTTATATTTTTAGTTTTGTCTTCTCCCGGTTTATACAGAATGTTTCTATACCTCTGCACGCAACTTTAATAGGTTATATACACTCGACAAAAGAAAAAACGCATCACTTGAAAATGCACCAAAAATTCCGAATTTTTAGACCGACCTAACTCGGTTGAATTTGGTCAGAATGAATCTTCATATGTTTCAAATTCTGACAAGTTTGAAGTTTACTCTTTAAAGTCACGCAAGTTGATCTGAGCTTGATTCGACTAGTGGTACCAACATTGTAATTTTAACTTTTTTATTTTTATTAAAATACTACCTATCGAATATGGTATCAAATTAAAGTAGATTTTTTATATTTATGGTTAAACATGGCATTTCTTACCTATTTTGTGAGATTGTATTGTATCACATATTTAAAAAATAAATAAAGTGGCATTAGCCGCAATTGGAGACAACCTAAAGCTATTTAAAAATATCTTATTTAAAAAAAAAATCTTAACATTGAAGCTAGTTTTAATGCAAAAATTGAATATCGTTTTAACGACTTCTATTGAACTATTTGTAATTTAATTTTCTGACTTAAAAAGTGCATACAGAGTAGGTACTATTTATTTATTTATTTCAATAACTAATTAAATCCTTTGTTTATTTATGTGTAACAAGCTGCACACCGAAATCCAGCATTTAGGTATCGACCTCCTAGATTTTTCAATCTGAAAAGAAGTCTCATTTTTAAATTTACAGTCTGATTTAAGTGATATAGTTACATAAATGTATTACTAATTTGTTGTTTGTCATCGAATTTTGCACGGTATAAAATAAATAAATGATATACTAAAATGTGGTACAATTGTATCCTTTCACTGCTGTTACAACAGTCCCGGGGATCGGGACGATTGTAATGCTTTACGGCGACTTCTTTAAAAATCAATAAACTTGTTACTAATTCTTTAAAAGACTGTTGCGTATAAAGAAATTCTTTTTCTTATGAGCTTTAACTCGTTTTGTAAAATTTAATAAATAATACAGACACGCCACAGCGCGTCAAAGTTAAAATGTTACTTTTGTCCCGCAGGTCTACCCACTCCAAATTCTTCATTAGTTTTAACAAATAACTAAAATAGGTTCAACATTAAATTATTGTAATTTCACCTTTTACTAATATAACAACAAATTTAATTCCTCTGGCATTATGTTCTGGACAACATGTAAAGTTAACCTAAACCTAACCAAACCAGTAACCACGAACCCGGTATTAGTGGCTAGTGCCTAGGCACGGATCTAAATATAGCAGTAAACATCAAATCTCCGAATTTGCAGCAACATGCACGAGATTGTGCGGTAAGACCTGATGTCAGCAACAAACTTGACCAGAATCACACAACAAACCATTACTGGAATTATAGCCAATGTGTTTGTATTATTTGTGGTAAGTGTGACTGTGAATGTGAATTATTTGAACTGACAGGGTATTATTTTCTAATTTAAGATAAAGTGATAAAGTAGTAGGTAGGTATTATATTATATTATATGCAAAGAGTGAAAGACCTGAGCAGGGAAGTGCATAATTTTTACGAAAAGGTGACGTCCAAGTTGCATTGCGTCCACAAATGCGAAAGGTTGCGGAGGGAAGGCAAGACAAAGTTGACTTTCTTTGGGAGATTGATTTTTTTCAGAAAATACATTAGTAGAATACAAATCTAGCATTTCAAGTTGGGAAGCTATGCGGGTATATAATATTATTATTTTCTTAATAAATTCATTCGTAATCAAGAAACAGAATGTAGTTTTTTGTCAATAGGTATATTAACGAACCTTACTGTTGAAAAAGTAAATTCAATATTTTTATTTACAATTAATGCCATTAAAACTCGCAGCTTCTGTCTGAACGAATAAATCATGTGCTTGCTCCATTGCTTAAACTCTGTAAAAATCTGTATGTAGCTATCAACTCATTTTTGTATACCTACCTACATGGATTATTTAGGTCGTGCTCGTTGTGCTTTGAGTCAAAACTCAAGTTTTTGTTTTTCTTCTATTTAGTTAATTACTATTATGTTTATTGGTTAATTGCATAATACTTAAGGTTTTGTTTTACTTCTATTTGGTTAATTATGTACTATTATGTTTATTGGTGTGTTTCATTACTTAACTAATTATAATACCTACTGTTGTAAATGCCATCATTTAGTAAATTTTGTCATTCCATTTTATTGGGGTTTGGCCCCGACAGCAAATTAATATATAATAATAATAATTTAGTTGCAAAAAATACAAATTAGTATATAAACTACATATTATAATTATACAAAGTGGCGCGCTTAAGACGATCCACCCTTAATAACTTGGAAACGAATTGTGATAGGCATACGCGGTTTGTGCTATATGTTAGGGTCCACATCTTACAAATATTTTTGTTTTTTTAAATCACTCATCTCACCCTCACCACTCTCAATTTTTAAATCTTAAATGGAAATGTGGCATATCAAATCATAGCTCTTGAAAAATGCTACACAGTCGTGTAAATAAATTGTTATTTGAATAAACCATTTAAAATTTAGCAACAATTGTTTTTAATATTTCAATATTTTATTAAATGCGTGGATTAGGTACTGTGAACATTACAATAAAACAAAAACAGAACAATGATACCTAATAATTTGTTCTAAAGTTTGTTTCACACTTTTGTCATTTCCATAGTACTCTATGAATTTTATAACTTGAACATCCTCCGCGATTGGAACTAGTGTAAAGAATTAACTTTTTAATAATTAATCTAATTCTATCAATCCTGTATGTTTAGAAATTGTTTGTTAAAAAATAATAATCAAAATTATTTCATTGACAACAATTAAAGCGGGACACGAGAATTCTTTATAAATATTCTGAAGAAGAAGCACATAAATAAATAAATAAAATAATTTTCCAAAAGAATATCATGAAATACCTTCAATATGATAATTTTGTGTACGAAAGATAAATAATTCCTCTTAAGAATAGGATTACTTTCTAGTCCCCGTGCAAAAATCTTGTATGAAATATATCACGTTTCCTTTTCTCCGGCGTAAATTACAATTTCTTAATGGTCCGTAGCGCTTCACTCGCTGTGAATATAATTAGATAATAAATAAAACATAACAAATAGTTTGCATTAAGACCGCGACATTGCTGCCCTCAACATTCAACCTGAACCCGGAATTCTGTTGTCTAGGGCTCTGCCTGCGGACTTTGTGCTACACCAGAGACTAGAATAATGCGAAGACTAAGTAAGGTTGACATACAGAGATATTATATTAATAAACTATGTTAGGTCAAATGCACATATGAAGCGAATGTATGTTTCCTTGCCTTGGTAATGTCACATGGTTATGAATTCATGAATACATAACTGTGTGGTGGTTATCATCATTTGTAATTCTGATTCTACATACGAAATCAGGAAATTAATATGAAAGATTCTTATCCGGAAGCACTTTGTACCAGCTTAAATTTATTATTTTGATTTATTGTTGCCTTCCACGTTATAATAAAAACAAAATATGTATAAAACCTGGCTTTCATGTAGGTACTATTTCGTTTTCGACATAATTGAGATCTAATTTCTAGTTATCTTGTTTTACTAAAGCTTTCTTATAAAGGGTCCGGCAGAGGGTATGGTGTTTTTGAAAAGACATATAATCACATACTTAATTTCAGAATATATTGTTTTCACACATAATTGGTACATTGCCATTTGAAAATACATAACGAAATATAAGAAAAAAATTCTCAGCTGCGAAAAATCATATCAAGGTATAAAAGCTACAACACAAATGTAGCATACAACAAATATTTGTATGTAGTTAATTAAAACTTTTTACTGCGCAAATGTTTTTTGCTGCTCTGTCTATTTTTGAAAAAAACCATGAAATAAAAAATAATTAGATAATAATTGAGAGAAAGTGATCTACTGTTTTACTGTCGCAATGAAAACTTTCCTGCTCCGTCTATTTTTGAGAAAAAAAAAACGAGTATGTTGGACTCATGAAGGGTATAAGGTTCTTTATTTAGTTCAGTTAAATCAGAGTTTCTATACCGAAACCTAGTTTGTGGGACTCAAGAAGGGTATTATTTATTTAGTTCAGTTATATCAGAGTTTCTGTACCACCAACCAAAACCGAGTTTATGGAACTTACGAAGGGTAGGTATTGGTTTTTTTGTTTAGTTCAATCAGAGTTTCTCAACCAAAACAGCGTATGTATGAGGGTGTTAGGATTTTTTTCAAAAATGCAGCAGCAGTAAAATAGTAGAACACTTTTGTAGACTGGTGGCGCAATTACCTATACATACTTCTTTCAAGCACGGAACGCGGAATCCTTTGAATTTGAAAAGATTACACATTACTTTTTCAAAATGTGATAAAAGTAATGTAATTTCCATTACAATTTACTTCAACTACATTACAAATTACTTTTTCAACATGGTACTCAAATTACTTGAAAAATGTTAAGAATCTAAATTTTGTCTTTGAAATCGCATCGACACATATTGAATCAAATTAAATTTACCAAGTCATATTTATAATACATAACAAAATATCAAATTGAAATTGTTAAAAAACTGAAATACTCGTGCTCAATTTTTGCAAATTATAGATTAAATTACTAAAAAATATATAATGACCTAATGACAATACCATTACAAAATTACTTAATTAAATAAAATGTATCTAATGAAATGTAATTTTATTACTTGTAATGCATTACTGCCCAGCTCTGCACAGAACAACTCGTTTCAATTAAGGTGTTGTAAACAAATACATGATATGCTACAGATCAAAACATAATTGATGATAAAATGGCATGTTCCAACCGTTCCAACCATTTCAAAAATATTCGGTCCACCCCAGCGCGTGTTATAGTCTTTTCAAAAACGCCTGGCGTTCCCAACAATGAATATAAATAATCAGTTACAAGTGTAGTATATTGGATAATTGTTATGATGCTGTAATGTATTAGATAATTGTATTGGCAAACAAATTATATTAAAGAAGTGTAGTGTTTAATGAGAAATGATTTGAGTCCAGTTCTCATCACCTACTTAGTGTGTAGAGTACTATATACATCTTTTTTCTACGTCATGGTAGAGTAATATCAATCAAGTTGATTTCAAATTTATCTAAACATCAAAATTACTTCTCTTCAGTTTTCAATTTATTCCATAAAAGAAATGGGTTCGCCCTTATACGAGTAAATCTTTCCTCCACCATGTTGTCATCCGACATGAATGTATTGCTCTGTGGATTTGGAGTCAGTGGGCCGCACATGCCCACCCTGTACTCACTTCAGTACACACTACACTTTTTGTGCGAATGTGTTCGGCCGTGTTTTATAGCTACGAAGATGGACTTTCCGTGTGCGAGCTCAAGCTGTCGCCGCTCTTTTACTTCCTGCGCGACCCTTTCGCCTGAGTGACCTTCGGGATAGGCCTGAAAGTGGCCAGGAACAGGCCAAAGAGGCCAGGAAGAGTTTGAACATGAGTAGATTATTGAGAAGCTTTGTTGCTAGGACTGAATAGGCGTGCAGGGAATCATCAAAATGGGATTAATCCAATCTCAAATAAAACTCGTCTTAAAATAAGCCATTTTAAATAAAACTTATAATTAGTTAAGATAACTGAAATATAAGTTGATGGTTAAGTGGAACTTATCCTAAAAATAAAAATGTAGTTGGCTTAAGACCAGGGCCAGACTAATGTAACGATTGCTTTTGAAGGCCTTGAGTTATGTGAGCTTAGGGAGACATCGCAAAAAAACACAAGCAAATGGAATAAATGCCGTAGATTTAGATTTGCAGGCTTCCCTGTATTAAACGTTTTATTAAAGACATTTTATTTAGGAGCAGTCAATGTTTGTTAATAGTCATATTCACCGTTTCCACTTAAATTTTCAGTATCACTTATTAAATGAAAAATATCGAATCGAACGACAGCAATGTCAATTACAATTAATTTTAAGTTTGACAATTTGATATGCAACTGGCCATTAAACGATACATTATACTTACTTAGAGAGAAGCTTCGGGACCGGCTTAAAACTTTTTTGTACCGTTGTTACTGTAATTTTGAATTACTACAGAAAATTTAGTTTTAATAATAAAAACTAAAGAAACATTAAACGGTAAAGTTTACATTATTTAATAGAAATAGGTACAGACATTATAATACCTATTCATATCGAAATAACTATACGCACCTACCTACATAAGAAATTTAGTGCTGGAATCCGGATCCGGGTAGTTTTAGTATCGAATCAAAAAATATCCGGATATCCGGAGCGTGCGGCAAAAATTCAAAACTAACCTTGCATATTTTGATTTAATACCTTCTCTCATTCGGAAACGGACCATAACACTTATTTTGATTAAATTTCTTTCTTTCTTTTAAAATTCTGGACAACATCAAGCTAAAGTTCTGTCAATTTATAATTAAAATAGGTTACAAATTTTCAATATCAACTGATTTAGAACCTTTAAAAGCTGTAAGTAAGAAGCTAGGGATAGGTAGATATTTAATTTGTTGATTCAATTCCCTAATTTTGAATTATAGAGACTGAATTCTATATCCGGATCTGAAACCGATATTCTGGTATCCTGAACTCAATCCGATATCCGTATCCAGATTCGATATCTGGATCTAGATCTGATGCTCGCATATCCGGATCCAGATCCGACACCTGGGTATCCGGATAACGGATATCCGAGTATCCGGATAGTTTGGGATCCGGATACCTGGATCAAATTTATTCGGACATTGACAGCTCTGGGAAATATCGAAATTATCGATACTTATATCGAAAATATACCAATATCGGAATTATTGATACCTATATCGAAAATATCAGAAGGTACCTATGTGAAAATAAATATCGAAAATATCAATATACCTATTGAAACTATTAATATATCGAAAATATAGATACCGTGAGTTTATTTTAACATGAAACATACAGTTTTTATATCCATGGATACGAATTTGACAGCAATGTATTAAAGTGTCCTTTTTAAAATGAAACATAGGGAATCAATTTAAATGTATTATTCATGAACAATATAAGATATTTGAGCAGCTGCAATAGTTCCAAGGAACGCTTTCAACATAAACTTTTAATTGTTCAAAGAATAAATCGTATTTCCATGTAGCAGCAATGTGACACCAATTAACAAATTCAAACTTATTCCCTATGTTTCATTATAAAAAGGACACTCTAATACATTGCTGTCAAATTCGTAACCATGGATATGATATACCCATGTTTCATGTTAAAATAAACTCACGGTATATTGCAAATATTGATGTGTCAAACATAACACATTTTATTCTAATACATCGATATCGAATATCGATATTGAAATTTCAATATCGCCCACCCCTAGACATCAGCACTGAGTAGTTGTCGCTCCACTTAGCCCGCCTTTGTTGCCTTGTATTACAGTTAGGTACGTTGTATTACGGCATTAGTGCTACGGGTTACGCTAACGTGTGTAACATGACCGGTACCTGTGCTGCTCTCTGACGGATATTGTCCTCTATAGAGCTACTATTGCAGCAGGGTCTCGAATGAGGACTAATTACAAAAGAGAATTAGTTTTTGGATGAATTATTTTGTGAGGTAACTTGATGAGAGTGTGAATTAGTTGTTTGTTTTGTTTTATTGTGTCTTTAGAGTTTACGGAAGATGGAGTCTGCTAACTTAAATTTATGTGGTTTCTACACTGCATACATCAGTATAACTGAACTCAAGAAATTTTGCTACTATTTAGTACAGTCGTTAATAGTGCAGGAGAAAATTTTTATTTGTAATTAAGATATTAAGAATGAATTGGAGGAACAATCGTAGTAAAAAGTTATCGAAATTAAAACCGTGTAGATCAATTTATGTACAATGTACCGAATTTTGATGGTAGGCGTAGAAAGAATTAGCTTTAGCATCATTCGCTACAAGGAATGGTTTAACAATGAACAGGACGAGAAACTGTAGAGAATTCGTCAATAGCTAGGTATCCTATATTTTAAAAATTTAAATATTAGGTATGATTACGCTATTTTTATTTTACACTACGTTTTTTTAAAATTAATACCTTCCGAAGTCTCTCTCACTTGGCCATATTTCCAAGTAAAAGTTTCAATTTCCATAGAAAGATTTTCTTCGCGGCATCCAGAAAGAAAAGTTCCGATCGGAAGTTATCTTGTATGCATGAGCTACTTGATAAATTCCGTCCACGGTTATTTGACACGACTCAGTATGGAAGAGGCTATTAATATTTATTGCAGGATTCCATATAGCCTTACAGATACGATATTAAAACGATTGCCTTTTTGGAATACAGTATGAATATAAAACCGTCGAGAAAAAAACGAAAAAAGAGAAATATTTGTGAAGAATTTTATAATTAATAAAGAGTGAAATAATTTATGACGATATATTTTGTAAAGAAATAACGAAGGAAATATGAAAGTGCGTGAACAAAGTAAAAAGTAACAAGAATGCAGTATGAAATATTTTAAAAGTTAGCAGTAAAGTAAAGTTTTGTTAAATCTTTAAATTCTGTAGAACTACTCATACACGTACAATTCAGTTCTTTTCACATGTTTTTCTCATGAAAATTTTAAAAGTTCTTAGTGTTACAAAATCTTGTAAGATTTATGCTCAGACGTAACAAACAAGATATGAAATTTAAAAAATATAAACAGCAAGAGAAAATAGCACGACATGTTGTAAATGTGGAATAAATTAGTTAAAGATCGATTTATGTAGCCAAAAAAAAGCTAGTCGCTAACAATAATATTGAGCACGCCAACACTACACTACATTCTTCTCATCCATTTTATATTTAATTATATTGTCAAAATCAAACACAACAATCACGAATGAAAATAAATAAGTTAACATACTGAATACAATAATTTTAATTATTACTGTGTCAAACTAATGATGTTTCAATTGCGCAGGCAAAATGTAAATCGTGTAAGTTCTGCATAAATGCCTCTTGTTAGTTTTATTAATTTTATAAATTGTTAATTTTAACGTTAGTTTTAGTTTGACTGCATAAATCCACCGTAGTTGAGTAAAACTAAAATTATAAAAATCAAAATATATACCTATACAGGGTGTTTCATAACTTCAGGTACATACGTTAATGCTATATATGTTGTTTGATATGCTGATTACGAATCAAAAGAATTTTTTTTAAATCGCAAAATTATTTTCCATGTTTCTCTGTCCAAAATTTTTCGTTGCCGCACTGCCACTGGGTGACTGGGTGGATTATTATGTGAAAGTTATTAATTAAATAAAATTCTATTATAAATAACTGCTAATAATTTAATCCAGCGCAGTACTACAAAAAATGTTTTGGGTAAACAACCCTTAATTTTTCGAATTAAAAAAAAATTCTTTTAGATTCGTAATCAGCATATCAAACAACATATACCATTAACGTATGTACTCGAAATTATGAAACACCTTGTACAAAAAGAGTACGCAATATATAGGTAGGTATTATTATTTTACCGAATAACATTTCAATTTGTATTTGATTCCCACCCAATAATTTTACTCCAAAATATTTAGAATATTACAATACAAAATATACCATGGAACGAGTTTTTTTTAATAGATAGGTACTTACATTATTGTGAAAAATTTGAGAAACCCGACAGAAATGAAAAATTGGAAATATGAATAAAGTGGAAAAAATTGCCATCATCGGAAATTTTTATCCCGATTTTACATTTGAAACAGTAAAATAAATTGGAACATACAAACTTTTTTATGAGATGGTTAATTGAAAACTGGAAATCTGACAAATTCTCTTTCATGAATAACGAAACACATTTTTGAATAGTGAATGAAGTGCACTCAGCTCTATATTGTACTAGTAATCAAAAGTTTTCATTGTAGTGGCAAATTGTTTTTATACTGGCGTCATATAATAGATTTTAAAATTGAAAAATACTCTTTTGAAACTTAAATTATATATCGCAAAAATATGTAATCGTTTTATTTTTATTAAAATATGAACTACCTAACTCTTTTAAAAAATGGGTGAGCTAAATAAGCGCATAAATTGTAGGTGCATAAGCGCAGAAGTGCACATTCGAAAAGCACAATGGTTTTAGGGATTGTACGACAGTTTTTCTACAATATTTTTTGAATTTTTTAAAACTAGAACATATTCTTGCGTAACATTTTTCTGAACTAAACCCCATCATACTCGAAGAGTATTTTTGAATTTTTTAAAACTAGAAAATATTCTTGCCTAACATTTTTCTGAACTTAACCCCATCATACTCGAAGACGATCTGGACTAACTTGTTATGGTCAGAAATCTCATTTTCGAAAAATGTGCTTATTCAATGTTACGATCTGCGCTTATTCAATATAAATTTACTGATTATATTTCTGCGCTTTTCCAACGTTTTAATGGCCAAAAATGCGTATTTACAACTCTCCGTAAAAAATTTGAGAAAACTATTTCGGTTCAAATTTAATATCTTCAGAAAATTAGCTTCTTATTTTTAAGTAATCTCCGAAAGTGGATACATAATATAGTTTCTAAACAAACCTCAAATTCAAACCACTTCAAATATAAATTAATTACTCTCCCTTTGAGTCGCACACACACCAATCATTCCTCAGCGATCCCTCGTCAGTCTAAAATATACAGCCCATTAAATTGTCCCTACGATCAAGCAACCTCCGCTACATTGAGAATAAATTACGCATCAACGCAAATGCGTGTATGTAGTATTTAGTATACCTACCTGCAAGGATCAGGGTTGCCATGAAATGAACACTCAAATGTTGTACACTCTAGTTGAACAGCTAAACAGCACCTGCGGGCCTTGTTGCGACAACAAAAGCGAAGCGCATGAAAAACAAAAATACGCGATTCTTTTTTCTTTGCGCGAAATCGTGTGTCATGAATTATTGATGGTGTGATGAAATATGAAATGAAATTTTGTTGAGTTGAATTGTTGTTAGTTTTGGGGGTTTTGATGGTTTTGTTTTTAAATGGAGCGGGATCACGATAACGGATTTGTTTTATCTTTTGTATTTGTTGTTCTGAGAAGATAATGAAGATAATTTTTGGTTGTGTGTTGCCAAGAGCATAATAGTTAATTGTCTGCAAGAGATAAAAATAGGTATCCATTTATATTATGATTTATTTCATTAGGTACCGTAAAACGAGGTGAATATAATCATTTTTTAACTTTGACACTTTGTATCTTTGAAATGGAAAGCACTAGCCTTAAAGTTGAGTCTTTAGTAGTATTTTCGAATGCTTATGTGAAAAAATTGAAATAAACATTAGCATTTTTTGTAATTATTTTTATCTTGCCTGGCTCTATTTACCTGCAAGTGGTGTGAATAGGTTTATACATGTTTTTCAGCGTACCTATTATCCGCATCAAAATCTTTCAGTTTGAATAGGATCAATAAAAAGAACTTTTTAAAAATTAAAAAAAATATATTTATTATAAAAAATCAATATATGGATAAAATAAAAATTTATAATATCTTTAAAGAAAGGCACTGTAAATAGTGTTTACTTATGTAAATTTTGTCAAATTATTTTAATCGCATCATCAACTGTTATTACCTGTAATATGCAACATTTATTGATAATTATCAACAACATAATACATTAGTTACTTATAATACGTTAGAGGTTAGATACTTATAATTCATTAGTTACGGACTTAATACGTTAGATACAACCATAATAACATCAAAACCTTCCATAATATCCGAACTGTGAACTGATTGACGGATCAAATTGTTGATTTGTTTTATCATCGCTGTCGTTGATGATACGATTAAGCTTTGAATATCCTCGGAATTGTAAATCGCATAATATTCTTGTTTTGTTATATTAATAGCTATAAATTATATCAGGGAGGGCTTAATTCATTTTTCTTAATTGTAAGTATACAATAATTATAAGTGATTTAAATAATATAAAATAATGTCTTAAGAGGCGCGTTCGGAAAATAGCGAAATCCTGAACGTAAGTCGTCATTTTCAAAGTGAGGCGGGTTCAATTAACGTCAAGCCCTTCTTCTTACAGTCAATCGAATAAAAAATGTACGTAAAGAAAACTGAGCATAGAATGTGTTGGTTAAATAGAGAATCTACAATTTCAACAGCGAAAACATAGCATCGTTGTCCTATCATATATCATTTAATTTATAACACAGACGAATGAAAAAAAACTTCTTGTTGACAAAGGTTCAATTTATGTCCCTCTGTTTTCAGAAATTTAATATAGCTTGTTGTTTACCAGAAAAAAATTCTTAAAAATCAAGAAAAATGGCTGATTTCAAAGTCATGTTTTTCCAAAATCATAAGTTAAAGAAGAAAAATAAAAACAGAGAGACCTTCTAACATCTTTTGGTGACATGTTCATATGTTGTAAATAAAGGAAAAACCTCTACATACCAAATGATCATGGGACGCGCACACCTCTGTTTAAA
This sequence comes from Agonum fuliginosum, assembly GCA_947534325.1. Classification (NCBI taxonomy): domain Eukaryota; kingdom Metazoa; phylum Arthropoda; class Insecta; order Coleoptera; family Carabidae; genus Agonum; species Agonum fuliginosum. Next base: position 28,251,464 of record OX384035.1, read on the forward strand.
AAAAAAATTAACTACCAGACGGACCCCTTAAGTTTAAAAAAGAAGATTACTTATGTTCAGGTTTTTTTTTAAATGTAATATAATTTTAATCAATGTTTATAAAGTACTCCAGAATTTTTGCATTGATAAAGATATCTTATCTAAATATTAAACTAAGTTTTTTCTTTCAATTTTCTTTATAGTAGGTAGGTACGTAATGTTTATTCCCGAGACGCCTAAATATATACTTATATCGTACATAAAAGACTTAAGACTTACATCTAACGCCAAGCGTTTTATCTGATGAATTTATTACTTAAAATGAAAAGCTGAAATTAATTTTTATGTTGTATGGTCGCTAACATTAGCATTTTTTTATAATAAGTAATTAAACTATATCACCTTTTAATCTGGCATAATAATTAAAAGTTATTTGTTGGGCACAAGATTATTGTGTTGTGTGCATCTGTTTACAAAATAAAGCAATTAAAATCTTTCTTGCAAAGGTTTACCCTTCACCATTCCGTGTCCTTTCCGTCATACCTGTGTTGATTATACCCCGACGTTATTAATACTCACGTTGAAATATGTCTAGCTAACATAGTATGTTTGTGAGAAACACTTTGTACCAACCAACTAGATGTTATCTCTAACAAATGAAATATCCACTTTATAAACCACAATCAAACGAAATATGTTCAAATTATACAAATGTTTCCATGTTATGTTTAGATAATTAAAATGATATTCATATTTAGCAGTCATTTGTTACGAGTTTTCTTTTGGAGTGTTCATTAGCAATCGTTTGTTTAAGTGCGTTTTTACGTGTGGAAGAAGGAATTTGAATAGAATTGTAGTTAAGGTGAAGAAATTAGTACGTTTCTTGTAATGAAAATGTGTGTCATTTCAGCGGAAGACATTTTTAAAAGACTAAATTTAGACGATTTCTCTGTTAAACCTTTTTCCAGATCCTGATTTTAACATCGTTTGTCTTTTGTCTACTACGCAGTTTTCGACATTTACTTAAAAATTTCATTCTGCAGAACGTATTTTTGGATTACAATCAAATGAAAACTAAAATTTTGAAATAAAGTAAAAAAACTTAAAAACAAAAAATATACTTAACAAATGAAAAACAATAACGTTTGGAAGAGAAATGTTGCCGTTTATACAGGCTGTTTCATAACTTCGAATATTTCCCTCGAAAAATTTCAACCAATGATTACAGTATTTTAAAATTTCAAGCCAAAACAACCAAATATCAGTGAGTACGTGCACAAGTGCAGTGTACCCGCGAATATTTGCACTAGGCATACTCGAGTATTTTTGACATCTGTCAACTCAAGAATCAAATCGTCAAGAAATATATAATTTCTTAAAATTACAGTCTGTACAATGGGCAAATTCAGGTATTTTTACTACCTACATTATATTTTTTATTGAAACATTGAAAAAATGCATTAGACAAAGTGCCAATGTCATTGATCTGGCGTTTATGTGACAGATCAAATATTAATTATTTTATATTAAAAATATATAATTTTCCTCGAGAAATATTCTACAAATATACCACTCGTGCATGACAAATACATCAGAATATTTTCTCTCGTGTACACTGATGCACTCGAAAAAATATTCAGGTATTTGTCATGCACTTGTGATATAACTATTGAGTACATACATTGTTTGTTCTATGGATGACTGGCTTTATTATGTGTGTACACATTCCAACTAATAGTTAATTTAAGTAATTTTTTTATAGAATGTAACTTAACAAAAATATATTAAAATAACCACTTGTAACTCTCTGCTTGATAATGACTAAGATCTTGGTCGAAACGTCGCAAATTTTGTAACTACTGTGTACAATAAATCCAGTCATCGAAAGAACAAGGATTTATTTATATTTTCAACCTCAGAATTTTTATACGATTCATGCCAAACTATACTAAAACAAGTCAAACCAACTTGCACTATCTACCAATTAAACTTTTTAATAATATACCTAATGAAATTAAATCTCTACCTTTTAACAAATTTAAATCAATTGTTAAAAGGTATCTCTCGTCAGAAAGGCTTATTATTCCTACGAAGAATTTTTAAATGAATGTATATCAGAGGACAGCATTTATTATGAAAATTCTTAGTTATTTTATTGTATTTGTAATTATTTTGTGCTTTTGACTGTAGCCCTTGTAACTATGTATTACTCTTTGGATAATAAAGAAATAATAATAATACTAACATTAAATATGAACTCATATGCTCTATTAATTATTTAAATTAATATTCCTTCACTTCCAACTATCATACCTCAACCTCATCCATTTAATTTCCATCCTAGCTTCTCTATCTGGATTCAATCTCATCGCTCTGCTCCGAGGACAGGTTACGGTTATTGATGTTCTGGGTTCAGTTGTGTGTTCCCTTTATTCCTGGCGTTCCCTGTTCCCCTGATTCCGGGTTCAGCGTTCAGTGTACAGTTCACAAGACGATGTCTCATTCTCATGTCTAGATCGAGATGCGAACCTGATGTTGATGCGTAGCGCACCGTAACAATGAACTGAATATTGCGATGAAGTTATCTACGCTTCGGGAGGTTATCTCACGGTGAATAAGCCTGAATTCTAAGGTGATGGTGAATGTGCATGCGAGGGTCGCTGGATTGTGTGAAATAAGGGTGATATAGGTGGTGAGCACTTGCTAGATATGGGTTTATATGACAATGTTTGAACATCGTATACCTATGCAATAGGGTTCCAAAAGAAACATTCCACGTTCCATACCTATAATGATTGACATTATTCATTACGCTTTTAATTCATTGTCTTACTTTATTAGGTAGGTACTTTAATTTGTTATGAAAATTTTTCAAAAATACTATTAATCATACTTATACAGTCCATATTTAACACAAAAAGGGTTGCCGAACTGTATATAAATATAAATAATATTTTTTATGTAGCCTAATGCACTCATGTTTTTTGAGTTATTTAAAGAAAACAAAATATCGAGAAGTGCTGGTAATTTTAAAAAATGTACTTCCTGAATAAAGTAAAAGCTAAAATATTGTAATGATATTAACAAACATGTTCTAAGTTAAAAATAAACTGCAAGCATTTTTTGAAAAACGAAAAGTCAGTATTAGTATTTTAGATTTGATCTTTAGTCTAATTTACATAGCCAAACTTTTATAGATTTAAACAACTCTTCTTGAATTCAATGAATACACATAGTTAGGTACCTAAGGGTCGTTCACATAATACGTCACGCATTTTGGGGGTGGGAAGGAATCAAGGATTTGTGACGAAATGTGACATATGGGTGAGTGCGTTTCTTCGCACTGTTACATCACATAAATTGTATTACAATTTTTCGCGCTTGAAACTCCACGAAAACAATAATGCGAATTCTGATTGATCAGTTATTATTATTATAGGTACCTTGTTTACGATTTAGGCATAACAAATCATCAATTACAGTAAAAAATGTGTAAGTACCTGTGATGAAAATTGAATTTTATATTTTTGTTACGTCACAAGGGTGGAGGGAAGTCAACTTAATGTAACATAGTGTGATGAGGAGGAGAGTCTTAAAAAAAGGGTCACCCTCCTCATGGCTTCAGGAACATACCCTATTAGCCAGATACATTGTAATCATATAATTCAAATTGTTAGACAATCACAATGTCCATGCTCTTCAGTGGGATTCGAACCCACGACCTCGCTAGCGACTCGGGCCACAGTGAGTCTCGGCACGTTAGTCCGCGCGACCATCGTGGCCGGCTGAGGAGAGTCTAAAACTTCTAAAAATCACGTGACGTATTATGGGAATGAACCCTTAGCAGTTATTTTGTAAAAATTAAAAGACAGTGTTCGAAAATCATGACCACTACCGGGGCTTGAACCCGGAACTTCTGTCTTGCCGGGGTAATCTAACCACTGAGCTATACTGATCCTGTTCAAATCTCGGTGGTAATCATGATTAACGAGTGTCATCACTGGAATGATTTCAACAATGGAAATCTTTTTGCGTCACGTCTGGATGATGTGAGGTGTGAATACCGCTTCTTTTAAACATCATGTGGCATGTCAGGTTTAAATCAAGGTTTTGGAACTCGATTTGTAAATTTACTCTTGTCCTAACGGATGCAATTTTATAAGTAATATTTACAGTACAGTGATAAATGATAAACATTAATTGAAAGACAATGTTCGAAAATCATGACCACCACAGGAGCTTGAATTAATATTAAAATTATATTTTAAAAACTCCAAAAATACGCATAATTCACTTGCAAATTGATCTCTCATTTGAGATCTCATTTTCTACCCTAGTTTAACACTCTATAAAGCGTTCTCATCCCCTATTTTCCACCGTTTGGGAATTTCATCTTGCCTTCTCCAGTCTCCAGAACAGAAGCAAAGCATGTCGCTCTGGCGCGGCACACAGCACACGGCGTAACCTTGTTGCCACAGATTATTAAGGCTTTCCAGGTTTCTTCCAGACATTTACCTCTCCATGCTTCCATGCGCTTCGTACCGCGACTGTGTGATCCCTACGTCGTGTTAAGTGATTCGTTTTAAACTCCTTCTCTTACGAGAATACAGAGGAACAAGAGCTGTGTGATATATATGGTTAGCTTTGCATTTTACTCTACTGTTTGCTGTATGAAGAGAAAAGTAAGTCTAGGATAAAGTGCTAAAGTAAAGTACATTATAAAAAATTTTAATGAGAAGATAATGCCTTGACCCTTTTTAACGAATCAACTTTGTACCTACAATTTTGAAACAACCAAATCTGTAAAAAATAAATGAATTTGCATTTATAATATTTCGTACTATGTGTATTAACAACAAGTACAACAATATGGTAGTTACTTTGTCATTGGTAAATCAAAGTCGTGTTACAGCGATACCTAATACTTCGTCCGCATGACTAAAGTAACGTTTCCCTCAACAAAGTTTCGTGATATTTTAGATGATGTTTTATGTCGTGTAGTTGCTGTGTAAATGAAGAAACAATTCTGAAAACCAGACTGATTTCAATTATTACTATACATTGACTTTACTTTACCTTTTCTGCTTCTCTACTTCCAACTCAGCAATCTTACTACTAAAAGAAACATTTTAACTTAGGTTAGGTACTTCAAATTTATCGGGTTACTTCAAAAATTCTAGGGGTGTTCGGATATTTTGGTGCAAAAATAATAATGATTAAGAATACAGCGTATGAACTAAGGCTTATATTTTGCATATGAAAATAAGTTAAAAAAAGAAAAATACAGATAATATTAGGTACATTAGCAAATACAAGATCGTGGGCAAAAGCACTGGGATATGCTCGAATTTCATTATGTTACAAATTTAATATTGCTTCGATCTTATGATTACTGAGAGTATACCAAGAAAATGGACCTTTTAAAAGAGATGTTTTATTTTAATTTATAAAGAAGTCATTAATTCATAAAATAAAACTTCATTGCCAACAACAACACTACATGAACTCGAAGTCTCCATCATGCAATTTTTTTTAAACTCAATGACTTCACGCTAGCTTAGCGCAGCAATTTGAAATAGAAATCGCCTCATTGTTCCCGTCATTTTGCTGAATCCATCCCTCGGAACGGCAGCAAACGACTTGGAAACTGTTTAACTTCAATCAAACAAACCTTTCGTTACAAAGTTACCCGGTTACAGACTTTCAGCTGTGCAAAGTCTGACAGCGTTTTATTCTAAATGTAACAATTCCAGGATTAAAGATTTTTCTTGTTACTTTTGTTAACTTCATAAATCTTTATCATTTATTTTATTCACTTCTCTCGAACAAACTTATAAAACAAAATCTAATCATTGACATTTCGTAGTCAAGTGCTAAGTATAGCGTAGGTAGATATATGTATAATCATATCATAACGTCCCTTACGACAGGAATCCTAATAGTTGTTATCTACCGGTCTTGGACGTTTAATAAACATTATAACTATTATAGTTTCGTGATAACATAATCATAGCATATGTATCGCCATAAAGCGTAATGATGTAAAATGTAATGATGTAATTGTAATGATGTAAATGTTTATTTTTGTTTAAAACATTGTTTTAATCAATAAAAATACACGACGTTTTATACAAAAAAAACAGATTTGTTTAAAATAAAAAAAACATGTTTTTGCCAACCCTGTGTACAATGCATCACTTAAAATTATCGATTTTGAATGAAAATTTATATAAAATATTTAGCAGGTAGGAAATATGTGAAAAACTTCATAGAATTTTGTTACTGTAAAAAGTTTGCTGATTTTAAAACGGTATAACACGTGACAATACTTTTATATTCATCATAGGTAATCATTTATTAAATATGACGAAAACTCGTGAGACAAAACTTTTTGCATTTAAATTACGCAATCTGTTTCTATTTAAATATTCAAATCAGAACACTTATTTTGTTGCAAACATTAGAATATTTTTAATATAATATAACATTTATATGGCAATATTATAAAGTTGATACGAAAACAATTTCGGTAGTAATTACTTTTTTGTGAAGAACACTTCAATTACCGTAAAATTCATAAGATAACAAAAAACCTTTTTTTAAATGAAAAATGGTGATGAGATATTATTCTTTCCTGAGAGATAAAATGTCATCTTACTCGTGGCAATAAAATGTCATTTTTTAAGGCGTTTAAATATCTCCAAGTTATTTTTCATAATTTCATTTTCATAAGTTCGTGTTGCTTTCCACAAGAGACCAAATGAAATTAAATAATTGTAATGTCCAATATTTTAGCATTTATTTACATACCAATTGCCAAAATCGAGAAGAAAAATTCATGACAGAAAAGTTTATTTTTCATTCTAGACATAAACATTTACTAATGTGTTCATGTAGGTAATGTAATGTTTATATAATAAGTAAACAAAGCATCTTCTTTTATACACAAGTATTTTTTATATTATTGATATTTTGTTTAGTATGCATATAATATTATCATAATTCGTAGGCAAATCATGATGTAATTATTTTGACTGTACTGAAGGTTATTCAAGTTACATGAAACCAGTCGGAAATATATTTATATAAATAGAATGTGTTATTTAACGTTTTACGATGTTACTTAATTATTCACGGGAATCATTCATATACATATTTTCCTAGAATAAAAAAGTTATTTTAAATTTTTTTGAAATTTTTAAATAGATGGTTATGGTTACGTAGTACCATGTTTTAATCTATTTTAATTGCTATTTTTAAAGTGAGAAAAGTTTTACCTCTCGATTTTTGGTATTCGATTTCTTGAAAATGTATCTATTGGAGGCATTATTAAAAAACTCATATTTATCTTTTTTTTTAAAAACTTCTATTAATAAACGAATTCATATCGACTTCCGATTTTAAGATTTCTTGTTAGATTTTGCAGTTAAAAGTTGCATTCTATATACATAATCAAAATGTAGTCTAGTTTATTATTGAAAAATTAAATTATTCCACTCAATTACTTTCTATAAATATAACTTTGTTCAACAACCTTACGCCATAACTAATGATAAAAAATACCTTCTTTCATTCTTCCTTCTCCACCCAGGTAGATACAAAACTTTCCACCACCCCCTAATAAACATCCGCTTTTAACACTCTCCGTCTCACGCAACACAACACGCAACTATCTCCCGTTTCCCTCCATCCATTTAGCCTCATTCAGAAGACAATACCCTAACCTAACAACTATTCTCCACTCCAATGCCATTTGACAGAAGTTCATAGTTCCCGCCATGGCTTGCTGTTGGGCGTCTCATAATTCATAATTAGTTTGAGTTCCGGTGATGGCTCGCCTTATTTCCGTCGTCGGTAGAGAAGAGACGAGAGCTGGCGTGGGGGGGGGACACTGTTCTAGGGTAGTTATCTCATCATCGCGTGTTGTGTTTACAGCTGCTTTATCGGCTATACATGACACGTGATCAAGATCTGACGAGCTAGGGAATGTCAAGGAGGTGCGGTTGGGAAATATACAGCATTGGAAATACGGAATAGTGAATTAAAGGTAGAAAAGTGTATTTCGCAGTTGGGGTTGCCAACTTTGAATTTTTACAAAGGTGTACGTTTATCGATGGATTCAAAAATTGAGAAAAGAAAATGCACCGCAATCGATTTTTTGAGAATATCCAAGATCAAACATGTTTTAATGCAAAGTTAAATATAAGAGTTTTTTACAAGGAAGTAAAGTTAACAAATTTGTAAAAAAAAATTAAATTAACGCTTTAATAAAACGCACTCCGTATTTACATAAAACTATGTCCTATTAATATTATAATATATCTTTAAATATGGTGGCACACAGAAGCTTTACACTACAGACAAAACTCCTTGACACAATCTGTCACATTGACAATTTTATTTTTGTTTCCAATTTTATTTTATTTTTTGTGATTCACAAATAGGTATTTAAAAACAATGCTTTATTGATAAAAGATTAGAAAAAAGTAAGATTAAAAAATATTGTGCCATGTAATTTCTTCTTTCATATTATAACAAATGTTATAGTGCTTCAAAAAAGTACCATTTCCGGTTGACAGATTTTTACCAAAATCTTTTCAGCTCTTCATTACGATGTACAAATGTAGGTACCTATAATATGTAAAATATTAGAATTTTATGTTCACGTTCAGTAAAATTTGGGATAATGAATCAGAACGACCTTTGAAGTTCTCTCTAGATCTAGAGAGTAAAATTTTCGTAAAATAAGATTTAAAAATAAAACTTATGTTTTAGAGAAGTGAGTCGTATGATATTTAATTTCTTATATAATATTTAATTTAGTTTTTTATAAATAAAGCTACTTAAATTTTACAGTTTGGACATTTTATTACTATTTTAATTAAAAGCATGAATTTAATAATTTATTCATAAGACGGCAAAATACGTAATCTTTAAAATAAACTTATTTCGTGTTCTCCTTTTTCTCTGTCAGGTCTTTGAAAAAGCTTTAACATCCCTAATCTTCCGAGCAAGAGGGAGAAATAAATCCATCCGTTACTCTCATTCCTCTTTTGCTAGATTCCGCGTATAAATTTTTGATCCTAATATGTTTTAGTTATGAGCAAATGTCTACAGTTTTAGCGACATTTTCCATTATAAAGATATTGCCTGGACTCAATAAATTTTATCATCTCTTATAATCACTAAATGAATAGTTTTCATAATTCATTCGCAAGACAAAAATGTTTTAATTAAAATTCTTAATACTTTGCAGAATTAATTAGGTACCTTCTTCAAAGTTCTATCTTACGCTAAAATTAGAAGACAAACAATATCTAAAATTTATGATAGTATTTTAATATTGATCACTTTAATATTCAAGTTGAAATTTATGAGTGTAATATGATCCATTGTCTTTAAAACTCTAAGCGGAATAGTTTTCATTGCAACGCCGCACGTGTAAGCCACTTGGCAATGTCGCTGAATGCTGAAAGCGTTTGGAAAATGGAAAAACATAACAGCGCCGCGGAAATATTTGAAAAACGTTTCGCTCCTTTTAAATGGCGATCGTACAAAGTAGAGGAATGTAAATCATTGCAAGGGAAACAATGTGATTCTGTGACCACTAGAGTTTTTATTTCATATTTCACCGTATAGTTTAAAAAGAATGCAAAACTAAGCGTTTTTGTCCAGATTTTTTTCATATGAAACGATTATTCTCTGCTACTGGCCAGTTTTTCTTGTTATTATTTCTTTTATTAAATGGCTAGGAAAAATTATCAAAAATAATAAATTTTTACCTCTTATCAGTAATTATATTTCCGCAAAATTTCACTCACATTTTCAGTTCACCAACTGTCAGTCTTATTTAAGATAACAAACTTTGACTTTTCAACTTTATGAAGATATCTGATTTCTGGAGGCTTATTTAATTCTTTAGAATGAACTTCGTATCTTTCTCGCCTGAAATCTTCAAATTAATAAGAGAGCATTTATTTAAACTGCGAAAAATTAATTGTCGTGAAAAGAATTGTGCTAGATAAGATAATGGAAGACAAAAATTATTACAAAGATATTTCACCTTTGAATATAATTCCTCAGAGATAAACACCTGACTTGACAACTCAAGTTTTATAAGATTTATTTGACTTGTGCCTAAAATTTCAATTTCTCACATTTATAATAATTCCAAATAATCGATTTCAACTTTTATTTGATATGACCTACCATATCGGATCTCGATAAAATTTATCAAGGGGTTCGGTATACACACAATACTTGGTGATTTGTAAGTTAGGCACCATTTATAAATTATATACTTATTACAATTTATAATTTTGTGTTTGAAACTTCGATATCTTGTAATTCATCATCGAAATATTTGTTATTACGAAAAATTGAAATGTTTATGACAGTGACAGCAGATGTGACATCGGTGACATATAGTTTACATATGTTCCAAAATTTTCATAATGTGGCTATTTCTGTACGTACCTACGTACTATTTATGCAGCCAGAGTTGGCCGGGCGTTAAGGGCCTAATGTAGTGAAGTTCCGCGCAGCAAAAACATGCTTTTGAATAGGGAATGAAATTGAGACTAATTTTGATCGGATCGATTTAATTATTTTTTTAATTTAAAGATAAAGATGAACTCTGCGTTCGCTTAGTGTTGAAATTTTAGTTTTAGTTTCTGTTTTAATTTTACAATGCCATATAAACTTGTCATAACTTGCCTAACTTCACATAATTGTTACTCAGTATATCAATAAAAATTGCAAATTTCAACACTAGACGGATCTAGATTGAACTTTTATCTTTCAAATGAACCCTTGTTCGTAATGATACGTTCAAATTTAGTACCAATTTTGATCCCTCTACGAGATCGCGTTCCCTATTGCTGCCTTTGTTCGACACACTAAATCTGTATAAATCTATCCTTTTCTTGCAGACAGCTACATTCGGGCGAGAGGAAGAATGTGCCTATAGCCATAATTCGCCAACTTATTACTCACCTGAACGCAACTGAGCCAAGAGAAAAACCAATCTGTTTATGCCTAAAAAGTTCAACCTTCGTTGTTTTAGTTTAATTGAATATCATCATAACTCATAATACACTCTCCTATGCGCTTTATGCATTACGCCCTCACAGGATCATTCATAATTGAGCAGTGTCTGCCCTTCCTCATGCTCCGAGCTCTCTGTGTGTCAATACCGTAGCCGCGTCATCTCACCTATGATCCTTTCATAACTGATAGCGCGGCAGGAAATTGACTCGCTCTATCGAGAGAACGGCGAACCGGAGCTGTGAACGTTGCCCGGGACTTTGTGTATCGGTCTCGGGGTCTAGTTCTCGTCCTGCTAGACTAGACGTTAGCGGTAAACTTCTGTGCAATCGGGTGTTATGAACCGATTACTACGTTTACATCGGTAGGTTTGAGCTGAGGAAGTGTAATCCGATTGTGGACTGACTTATGGAGATTAGAGGTTTTATTGTTCGAAATTAGAAAATGAGTGATATTGTTACCAACATAATTTGAGTCGTATTTAATTATTCTGATTATAATAAATTAACCTTTGCAAAATTAAAAATTTATTTCAAAAGTTGTATGGATTAAGGTTTTGTGGTTGAATTTTAATTACTGTTTATGTTATTAGATTTTTTAATTTTTTTTACAAAAAGATTACCTCGGTAAAACATCTTAAATTACGGTACGAAAAATTTAAACTATTTTTGAAACCATCGATCTCAATAAATAAAATATATACATATGTAAGGTGATTGCCGGTGGCACGCAATACAACAGTTTAGTTGTTTAGTAGAAGTCAAATTACACTTCTTGCATTTATTAAGTTATAACTTAAAACCTGACATCGTTGTGTAGAAAAGTTTCAGTGCATTGTGATAACAAATTTATTATTTTGCGTAATTATTATTATAACCCAGTTATAAAGACTGCAGACTGCAGAGTTTTATCATCCTGTTTGTCTAATTTATTGTTATTGTTCAATAATAACGTAGATCGTCACACGTTACTAGTAAATGGTTAAAATTGGCAAAAAGGCAAATTTTACTATTTTCTTTCGATAAACAAACAATTTGTAACCCCAGTATACCTACGAGTCTAACAAGCTCAAAATATTATAATGGAAGATTGATTTTTCGACTGGATGTTCAATAAGATGGAAAATTTCTTGGAGACGCAGTCAATTTGTTAAAATCAAGACACCAATTTTCGACTGTAATTTAGTCTTCATTAGGGTGATAATTGGTTATTAAAAAATAAAGAAAATCATGTAAATTATTTTACAGAAATCTTTCGTCAAAAGAAGATAAAACTCACTCGTTGCTTAACAGTTGGTTGATGACTGTATGTGTGTGTGTTAGTTTTATTTTCTTTTGACGAAAGATTTCTTTAAAATAATTTACCTACATGATTTTCTTTATTTTTTAATAACCAATTATCACCCTGATAAAGACTGAAGTGCAGACGAAACGTTGGTGTCTTATTGGATTTTAATAAATTGACCCGCTTCTCCAAGAAATTTTCCATCAAAATATTATGATATTAAACTCGTTTTAAGTGGAAATCTAGCAAATATGTCACAGGTTTTTCCAATGCCTAAGGATAATACCGGATAATACTTTAGGTAAATTACTTTCAAAACAATATGATATTATGTTTTATGTTTCGATTTTTCAATGTTTCTCTACAACATTATGCCTAGTGCACACGGAGAAACTTTTTGACATGTTTCCTGGAAAAAGTTTCCGGAAACTTCAAAGTTTTAACGGCGCCTATAAAAATGAGGCGTTTTCAGGAAACATTGTGAAGTGCAACTAATTTCTTATTTGTCAAATCGTCAAATGTGACATGTGATCATAAACATATTTATTGTTAAAAAAATAAATCTCCATTTTCTGGAAACTTTTTTCAGGAAACTTTGTCAAAAGTTTCCCCGTGTGCACTAGGCATTAGTATAATATGAATATTGATAGTATATACCTAATACCTGCTCAGTTATAGTTATATCTACGTAAAATTAAATAAAACACTCTACAGTAGATATGTGCATTATGCAAATTGGCACATTATGTAAGTTTGAAAGTATAATAGTATTGCGCGTATCGTCGTTAATAGTATTACAGCACCACCATTATAAGAACATAAAACGGCCACCCATTACCGCCGTACCTGCATATTACCTCTCCACCTTCACTCTGTCTGTCTGTCATCTTTTTCCAACATAAATCTTCTCTAATATCCCCCGATGCCATAATTCATTAGCGCTTGCGTTTTCGTTGCGCATTAATAGAACATTATCCGGTGCGCTCTGCGCGCTGCAGGTAGCCATTAATAAACAAACACGTGGATGCATCAAACTCCTTTCCCCTCACACCCGCTACGTCCGCCCCGCCTACGCTCAGGAACCCACTGATGCAGTACGTCAAAGACAAGAAAGTCGCAAGCAGGAGTGACTAAATTATGGAACTCTATGAATATGGATATGCAGATATTTTAATTACTTTCACAAGAAAATGCTATAACACACTGGTGGAAAAAACGCATCAAAAAAATTACGTGAAATTTTGTCGATTTATAAAGTTACGTAACTTCACTAATTTCTATCGTAGGAGGTTAAACTTTTTTCGGAATTAAAGGACAATTATTAAACGTTTTTAAAATTTTGTTTTTAAAATTTATTTATCATTGTTTGCAACAAAGTGACTACTCAAAACATAAAGATATGTTTTTGACTCGAAAAAGTAAAACTTTGAATGAGTGCACGGATCGTATGGGGTTAGATGTCGCAATTTGAGTAACGGAGTATTAAAATCTGATACTTTCCAAGCAAAATGAAAAACAAAAACATTAAAATCTGATGGATTATCACAAAGTTATACCTACTCATTTTAATTTAATGTTGCCATTTCGCATTTTTCTGCATATGCGCTACTTTGGCTTCTGTAGGTCGTATTGCCGGCGAGGATTTTTTTATGGTAGTCTTATATTAATAATGCTGGTTTGGTTTATTTTTATTTTTAAGTTGTAACACTGTATTTTATTCAATGTTACATTTTAAAAATCGACAAAGTTTAGTGAAATTTTTTGATGCGTTTTTTTCCACCAGTGTAGAACCGGCCAAGGTAATAGAATCATATAATTTTTCTACGTCATTCTATTTTTAAATGCATGACAATTCAAAAATCTGTTATCGTCAAAACAAGGTTATTTATTGTCTTCGTAAAACACTAGATAATACTTATGATTCTAAATTGTGTAAGCTACATTGTACATACTATAATTATAAATTTGAAAGTGAAGTCGTATTCAACATTTAATTAAAGATGAAAAAGTCGTTGGAGGATGAATAAAGGAATAAATAAAACAACTCACTCCAGATAGCAAACGTTTCGTTTCATATTGAATCTTCTTCAGTGCTCTACATAACAAACAAAAAACATAGTCTTAGCTAAGGGGCATGGTACAATCATATCAATATAATTTTCATTTACACACAATTATTTAATAAATATTAATACTCACATTCATAAACAATAGTAAACTAGTAAATATACAACCATAACATATATGGAGTAAATATTAAACTACAGTTTGATTAAAAGCACATTCCTGCTCCAATGTAACAAGATAAATAAAGAAAAAAATATGATTACAACGAACCCGTGGTCAGAAAAGTCTTAAGATGCTACGTTAATGTTAACAAATTTTAATAACATTTACTCAGATTTGCACTAGATCAGCGGGAAATCTCGATACAGTCACTGACAACTACCAGCTGACTAAACAAGATGGAGATTATTCGTTTGTTTACATTACAAAGTTTGTGTGGTGTAAAACTGGTGTTACATCAGCCAATCAAAAACGATAAGTTTTAGCATTCAAACTTCAGTTTTGTCCGATTAGTTTTTAAATAGAGTATAGTAACTCCAACGGAAAACCACTGAAAGTTCCACAGATTACTTGAACATGCAGACAGAAAATTTGTAATAATATATGATGCTACAACAATCTAGTCTATAATTTACCATTTAATAATATTACTTCTATTAACAATCGATATGATTTCAGTGCAATATCTGCGCGAGGTGACGCCGTACTTCCGCAAGGCCAGCATCATCAGCGAGGTCGGCTGGGAGTTGCAGCGCGGGTTCTTGTCCGGAGCTCCACCAACAGCCAGATCTCCACAGCGTGCAGACACCCGATATCTTCCCCTGCAGCTCTGCCACCTTGCCCGGAATTTCCGACATGTTGATCCTGGTGAGTCAAAAAGAGATTTACATTTTGTAATAAGAATAAGCTTTTAAATTTTTAACAATATGAAATGATACACGTCGAATTATGTCTTCTCTATACGCAAGAGGAAATAAGTTGAATGTATGTACGGCAATAAATAAGGAGAAGTTAATTTGTAAACATGAAGGAGCGGGCTATTGATGTGTAAGATCAATTAAAAAATCTGACGTGGACACCACATGACTTCCTTGTACGCCTTGTGTGTTCATACTTTTCTTAATAACTAAAATGTAAAATAATATTAAAAATTCTTTTAACTTATTATAGATTATACTAGTATACTCACAAATATATTTTAGTCATTTGATTTAAACTGCAGAAGAAGATATAAAGCATATTTTACTATTGTCACTGTCATGTCATAATCATTTAAATTTTACGTAGTAACAAATGTTAATCGATCATGGACTACAAGATACCGAAATACTATAAATTATAAATATAAACTTTAATTATTTTTAAATGATAGCAGATACAAAAATATTTATAAAATACCGATTGTAGGTAATAATCACATAATCTTTCATTTAAAATAAAAAAAATTGTCTAAAATTAAATATTTATCGAAATATTTTTAAAAAGTACTACTTCCGGTTTGTAGACTGAAACCAAAAATAGGAGGTGCACAACTAGATGCTATAACAGTCCTAAATACAAAATTTCAACTTTCTACGTCTAACCGTATTTGAGTTATGCGACACACATACGTCCGTCCGTACGTACGTACATACGTACGTACATACGTACGTACGTACGTACAGACGTCACGTCGAAACTAGTCATAATGGATTCAGAAAAGGTCAAAACGGATATTTCCGTCAAAATCTGAGAATCGAAATTTTTCGCGATTACAATACTTCCTTACTTCGTACAAGGAAGTAAAAATAATAAAAATGCCGTTAGGTGGACATGGAACATTATTTAGTTTCCTAGCAACAATTTTAAGTATTTTTATAATAGATAATTTCACTCCTGTATAAAGTAAGTCATAAACAAAACACACGCTTTGACAGCGGATAAAAAGGAAGGTAACTTTTTCGAAGTGATAAAACCTTATTTACCTTTTTCTTAGCAATAAACTAAAACACTAAAATGTCGTCTGCTTCATATTTCTAATATGTGTCAGTGAAATGATTCGATTTTGGAATTATTTGTGAAAAAGAACCAAAGCAGTCGTTAAATTATCTCTCCTCCGAGTAAATTTCTCAACCTTGTCACCTGACAGCAATTTGACTCGAAAAATTGTTTTAAAATAAAATTAAACAATTTTTGTTTTCAAATTGCTAGACAACAAGGTTTCAATACAAACAGAAATTTATCCGGCGAAATAAAAAGCTCTTGTGTAATTATAGTTGATAATTTTAAATATTATTTCACTAAATCATAGCCTTGAGCTTTGAATATAAAATACTGAACAACAATAATTAAAAATAGATAAACTTTTATATTACGTTTTCCTGTATAAAAATGAATATTATTAATTATTAGGCGGATAATACAAACAATAATAGCACTGTACTTATGTCGTAGATAATAAATTTTATACGGTCGAAGATTAAAAATCTACAGTCTTAAATTACTACAGTAGGTACTTTCAGGATTTGAATTAACAGTGGACAATAGCTTCAACAGTACCTATATTTCATTGTACATTCGTCTACTTCCAAATGGAGGATATTTACCGTCTTGATTTTCTTTTTGTTCTCTTTTCGAGCAATCCGTGCAACTGTCATACAAACTTACAAACGTCCCTCTAGTTTCGTATATGGCCGCTATATCGGTGAAGCAAACTGCAGCGTGCAGTCCGTGAACTGTACTCGTAGCTGCTACCACCACTGCTGTATATCGCTGTTCCTGTTCCTGCAGCTCGTACAATGAAACTTCTCGCTGCAACTAAATTGATATAAATGAAATAAGAACTGCTGAGTCACGATCACGAAGCATCGCGACTTGCGAGACATCGAGTCGAGCAACGTGCCAAACGAGAAAGGAAGCTTGGCTGCCTGACGTTTCAATTATTTCTTATTTTATATTGTAGTCTGAAATTTGGACCGTGTCAGAGTAAAAGCTGAAACCAGGGAAAACTAGCTTTAACAAGGAAAACTAATTTATAAATAAAAATTACACAAATCAACTTACAAGACCTCGTCATTTCTTTCTTATTGAAACACACGGTAAAAAAGGTTTTGTTGGTGATAGTAAAATTTTAGTAGGTACTTGCAGCAAAATCAATTATTGAAAATTTGGACCAGATTATTAGTTGTCGCAGCAAAAAAATATTAGTTAGACGGAATAATTCTTATATGTACCACCAACAAATTGAAAATTAGTATTCGTAACTAAAGCAAAAATAAATTTACTATACTTAATTAGTAATATTGTTGTCTCAGCTAGTTGGTTAGATGGAGGAATAAGAAAATAAAACAATATAGGTATTTGTTGTACAAAATTATATTCATGAAAAGAATTAATACACATTGTACGTTTTCTACCTATATAATATAAATTCGTAGATTTTCTTTCATTTGTTTGAAGAAAAAATAATATTTACCTACAGGTTAAAATCACTTCCCATTTTCCATTTTTTCAAGTAAACAGTACGAAATTTGATTCTCTAAGCTTGTTTTTGTGCATTTGCTATATCGAACTAAACACAGACACACTGATTTACAATCACATAGTTAGTATTATTGTCTAAAGAATCTCACGCATAACCTATAAACCTATAACAGTAACAGTTTGCTTCCAATCACTTAAAAGAACACGTTTTCTTGATATTACAATACGCAAGGAAGTAATTCCAGCAGATTGTCGTTTATAGTTTTAAAACTGGTCACTTTACGTGTGCTTATTAAAAACGTAGAACACAATAATCAAACATGATATCAACCTCAACCACACCACAAGCATGTGCACAAAGAACAGTCACATGGTTAGATAATATTACCCAAAACTGAACAATTAATTTCAAAATACTTTATTTTTAATTTATTACTCCCTTCATTAGTTATACAATTTTTTATTCCTGTGTCTGTAATGAATTAACTCTGGTTAAATCACATTTATTTTCCTGTTTCGTAATAATGCGCCTGTACAGAAATTACGGAATATTTATAAACTGTGACAATATATTTTGTTATTAAGCACACAATTACTGGTAAATGTGTAAACTTCTATTATAAAATGGGAATTATATTTCCAGTTCAGTAAATATAATATGTAAAACGAATAATATTATAATGTTTAGTTTAGATATTTTATTACTGAGCCATATAATAAAATACCATTTGCCGGTTTAATTACGTACCATAACTACAACGATTCTCTAAATAATTATAATTAATCTAAACAGTTCCATTATACACATATAAATATTAATAACCTAACTAAAAACAACAATTAAACCACACAAGAACCTTCATTAAGAGAAAAACAACAATCAGCATTCTAATTTAAAATAATCTGAATCATTAACAATCATATCAGGAACAAAAAAGTGGAATTAAAACAAAAATTAACATAAAAACTCCATAAGATATCATTATCATTAGTCCCGGAATACTGAAATCTAGAAAAGTGAAAATATCAAAAATGGCACGCCTTCCATATTTAGAACAAAAACATTTTGAACCCGCATTGTTCATCCTTCCCTTCCTTTATCTGAGGGTTTTTGCGGTGATTCTACATTAATCATCTCTTTAGCTTTTTACCGACTAGAACGGTCAGCAAGAGAGTGAATTCAGAGAGGATTTTGACCTTTTTTCTTTCGAGCACAAGAAAATTAGTTTCATTTCAGTAAGAGACACAATAAACTCGAAAAATAAGTATTGCTCTTTGACTTCTGTTTTACATTAATTATTTTTCTAATGCTAACTAATAATAATAACCTTTAAGTCTCTTTCTCCCGATTCAGATCAAATGACATAATTAATAGTACTTACTGTAGTTCTTATCATAATTATTATTAGGTAGAGTCCGTTTTTCCATCGATATATTAGAATTGTAAGATATTTTTTAAATCAAAATCATTCAATTTTTAAATCCATCTATTCTAATTTTAAATTAAAAACCTCACCGGTCCCTGAACGGCTGAAAATCAATTATGAGTAAATAAGAAATATTTCCTTTTTAAAGTTATTACCCGGAATTAATTTTAATATATTATTATTTATTCACAAACTGAAGATATATTTTTTTTCGTTCTCTAAGATATGGCAAACCATTAAAGTCAAACTATATCAATCCTTATCCTAGAATATGTTTATATTCTACATATTCAGCATTTAGTCTTAGACAATAATGCCCAAACGGAATCGCCAGGCTAAGACATGCACCTTGCAGGAACTGAGTTGACTATGCCTTGCAACAAAATTATAGTCCAATGTACCCGTACTAGTCTTATGCTACACTTACCTACATAAACATAATATAAAATTAAGGGTATCGACTCCACGTAGCTCAACTCCGCGTTTGTCCTATGTTAACGCATGAAAACAATCGCTTAAAATACGTAAAAGCAGTCTAACAATTTTTAAAATGCTCACGAAGACAGTTAAAGCAAATTTTCATAAATTTATTTACAGACCAAGAATGGAATTAGGTTTATGCCGAGTTACATTTTCAAATAAATCTCTTGATCATAAGATAAAGCATGTATAATTTCATTAAAACACATTTTTAATTAATTTTTTATATGGATTCCAAAGATTTTTTCGGAATTCTAACTGGCATAAACCTAGATTGCAATGAGTAAAGCAGAACTGCTACACTTCTAAACACGCAACCCGAAATCAGAGATATTCCGTGCGGTAATATAAAAAATGAATACTGTTTCAAACTATTTTGAGATTTGATTTAAATATCTGTTAACATCATGTTAAAATGTAAATACATATTTATCAAACCTTAAAAAAGTAAAAAAAATCTTATTCTATCCTCCAAAAGGCATGCTGTATGAAATCAGAGACATCACCTGTCATGAGCTCCCGATATACAAATGTATAAGATATCGAATTTGAATGCTGATATTATTTATAAAATTTTATAAATAAATATTTTTTATTGTTATACGAAAATGTATTTTGGGTGAACTGGGACGGGTCAAATATAGCTCTGTAATAACTATGTATTTATCCGTCCATTTTGGTATCTTGGGCGCGTAATTTTGTCGTGTCTATCTCTTTTTGACGTGAAAATTGAGTTTTGTGTGGTTTTTTGTGCCCGTTGAGCACTTTCGTTTATGAGTGTTCCGTGTGATACAGTGTAACAGTATAAATGTATAGCGAATTCTGAACTACTAGAGCTTTCATAAATATTTAAATTTATTTCAAGTATCGTAAATTCTGCCACAAAGCTGTGAGTTGCAGACGTGGTTTTTTTTTGGTTGAGCATTCAATTATTATAAAAATATTTCTGAGGAAAGATAAAAATATTGTATGGCTTCATTTTTTATTTATGTTATTACTATTATCCAGAAATACCTTTTTATTGAGATCTTAAGTAATGTATACAGCTATAGCTTTTCCAACCTGAGTAAAGCCCGAAAAGAATAGTAAGATTAAGATGAAACCGATTTGAAATCATTTTCAGTTTTTTAAACACTACGAGTACATCTATTGGATGAAGATTAACTCAAAACAAAAATAAAGTTTGAAAACCGTCTTTTCTAAACGTGTAAATATAAAATATAAGTTTTAAAAATGTGCTTGTGTATTGTTCTTGTTTCCGTAAGTAACCTAAAGCTGCCGTTTACAATTATTGAGTATTTGCGATAATAATTAGTAACGTACTTCACAGTTCATCTCAGAAACCCAAAGATAGACAGTTAGTTTTTAGACACAGAAACTTTGCACGATTTCATTTTTTGAAATTGTTGCATCTTTCGTATTTGCGTTAAGAAAAAAAGTGTTTTCAGAAGGAGGGAAAAATATTTGTCTCCTAGTGTCTACAGCATAAGTTTATTTAAGATTACAATTTGAATATGTTTTAAAAATTGCATAAAAATAATTTAATGTATTTTTCTCAGAAATACTATAAGTAGGATTAAAGTATACCTAAACTTAGTTTTTGGTGTAACTATGGTATAACTACAAGTAATAAAATAAAATAATTATGTTTGACAACAAAATAGGTAAAATGTTGTGTCTTGTTGACCCATTTGAAAATGTCACAGGCAGAAAATGTACAATTTTTTACTGTGAAAATAATGCTTTTGTTTCAGAAGTGAAAGGTTCAGGATATTAAAATTCCACGCATATACATCTCAAAAGTTAAAAATATGATTTCGAATATTACGTGTTTAGAAAGACAGTCGTATTCCTTGTCACAACTCGCAAGATTGAGACTCAACTGAAATGGATATGTCAGTTACATGATGAATATGACAACCGATAAGAGTTGTGACTTGATTCGCCTGAATTTTTAGAACACTGAAAGTGGAATATAACATAGTGATAGTGACAGATAATCAAACAAGAAAACTCAAATCATTTAGTGTAATTTCTCTCCATGTAATTTAATACCTGGCGTGATTAGTGCACCGTTTGTTCACTGCTGTTACTGCATTGTAATTACTAAGCGAAGTTTGTTACTTTATGATGCACTAATGCGCACACGACAGCCGATGCACAACTATGGTCTACGGCTGCTGATTCTGCCGCATCAACGGAATTCAACTGCAATTCATAGCCAAAGCCACACTTTCAATAGATTGTATAACATAGAAGCGAAAATTTCATGGTAGACATTTTTGTTTAAAATGGAAAAATAACGGAACAAAGATTACAAAAAATGTTTTAAATAAAAGAAATTCCATACATGGGTAGGTCGAAGTGAGCAATGACTGTTCTGTCCCTCTTAAAGAGTTTAAAACTGCAGAAAAAAAAATAAATGGGTTGATAATAATATAAAAAATAATGAAGACAAATAAAATACTGTTAATTTAAGGATTTATTTCAACTCCAACTCCAATCTGATTGATATTCCAATAATTTACCTTTCTTCATCATTATCCAGCCAAGTATTTTTTCATCGCATAAAATAGAATAGAAAATGAAGATTGTAATAAAAATATTAAATAATTGGGTTTGCTGTGCTCGTCAATTTTGCTTTTAATTTAACCGCAGCATATTTCAAACTGTAGAGTTAATATAAATCTTATTTTTAGAGTAATAGATTATATTGAAAATCCGACTGATCTGATCTGATATTCTGCCGAATTTTATATATTAGTAACAGTATCTGTTAGATAATAACAAAGTATAGTAGGTATGTATGTAAAAATTGTTTGTAAGTATCTATAATTATTACCTTATTGCAAAATTAGTAATTTAATTTAAGAGGGGTAAATTGTACATTGTTCCGCATTGACAGACAACAGAAGATTTCATTTCTTTTCATATAATCTGCCAGCTCACTTATACACATACTACTTCAAGGTGCTGATAAATATTTAGTCGAATATTCGGTAGCCGAATATCCGGCCGTCCTGTTGGAGAATATTCTTACCAAATATACGGTATGCGACCAAATCACTATCCTATCCATTACATAACTAAATTGAAACTTTCATAAAGAGTTTTTGTCCTTCCTCGGTAGGTAAATGTAATTAAATACTTTTTTCTTGCATAAAGTAAACAGTAAAAAATATGGTTTTATAAATTTATATTTGACTCTCACATGGATGTCCATGTTTTTATTGTGTTTCTTTCAGTCAATGTTCAAATAATATCATTTAACATATGATATCATATTACACAAGTAGGGTTGTTTGTTAGAAATTAGAAAGTTATCATATTTCTTCACTTGTGAACATGACTAATGAAATGATATAAATAAAATATTTTGAGCTTTCATGATTGCTACAAGTTGATTTGTTCAATAAAATAATTCAAATTGATCCCATCAATCATAAAAAATCATAGCCATATTTTCGTCGAAAATTCTAAAATAGTAAAGTAACTTTACAGATAAAATACATAAATGTATATAAATAGTTTGTTATAACGATAATTTCTTCAGTTTTCAGTATACACAGTACATTTAAATTGATTCTAAATTGCTTCCAATTTCCGACTAGATAACGCTGCAGCAAATCAGGAATAATTCTACATAATTTCACAGGTGGTATTATCATAAACTCACTATAATTTAATTATAGAAAATTACTCAAAAACACATTAACTTCATCGTGCAATTTTGACGCCTACAATAATTCCGCTACGTTTTTATTTAAAGCGTTGGCTTGCGTGAACCACTTTCCAGCTCGGAACATTTTTCCACAGCAATCTTATCGAATTTCTTCTTATTACGGCTATTTAATTATAAGGTGAGACACCTGTCCCCTTTTTCCCCTATAGCTTTGATATTCGCAGTTGCGTGTGTAGAGAAAACCGCTCTATTTTTAAATCGTAGAAGGCGGTACAATAACAAAACATGATGTAACACGTGGTTGATGATGATGAAGGAATAGAGGTTTGCTGACGTCATGTTTAGGGGTCGTTAAGATTTTCTTTTTGTATGCTAACGAGAGTTAAAAGTATACTATCATACAAGGTCTGTATCACCTGTGGTTTTGATGGAAAATTGCAGAGCAAAAATGGTGTATCGTCGGTGATTACATGCATTCGTTTTTTAATGTGAAGAGAAAAACAGTTTATCAAACTTGTAAACATCCAGAGACGGACTGGTAGCGTTTCGGGCCAGTGGGAAATACATTTTGGCGTCCCAGATTTCATATAAGGTGCGTTCGTTTATTCAGTTCTGTGCATACATTGTTAACATGTTGCACAGTATCCGTTCGTTTATTCACTTCTGTGCACTTTGTACTGCACAGAACAGGGCCGGTGGTTTGTGTTAAATCCGAGTGGGTAGTTGATCCGGGTGGGGGTTCCCTCTCCCTGACTCCTTACCCTCACCTGCTTCATTCCCCACCACATCCTGCCGAAAGTGTTTATGAAGGGAAAAATACAAAACGGTATTTTCTAAAATAGTTTTATAATAATTATCTATTAACTTTGGTTGAGATCATTTTTCAAAGTAAAAACAGCGCAGCGCTTAGCATTTTTGGATATAAACACATTCAACAATTGTTGCAGATCGAGTTTGTCGGTCAAGTCGCTGTACACATGTAAAATCGCAATGCTGTACAGCCGATCTTGTAACACTGTTGATCGTATATATGTTTTTATTCGACGCAAAACCGGAAAACTTCGTTCGATTGAGCAGGACGACTCGAGAATCGACACCAGCAGGCGAACAATATAACTAAAATATTCTTATACTTTGTTTAATCATTTAACAACTATTGTTAAACAATTTACCATGCAAAAGAAAATGTTGACGTTTACGGAATTAGTCATTTCTGTGGCGATTGTGGAATATATTTCTAACCCCAAATCCCGAGTGGATATTATTCTCAATCGGATTTTCTCGAGTGGGTACAACTACCCACTATACCCATATTGTCCGCCGGTCCTGGCACAGGATGCGTTCGTAAAATACTCGGCTGTGCGCACTGTGCATGCACAACAAGCCCAACCTCCGACTGTTATTCACAGAGCGTGCACTCGGCGTGCACTAGAAACACAGTTTGAATAACACTGACGTAAAGTATTGCAGAATTTTCTCATCTTCATCTACTTGTATGTAATATTATAAAAGCAAAACTGAAATTTTAAAACGAAGTAAACTGAAAATCCTGAGCTTCTTTCCACGTCGGAAAGCATCATCTGCTTCGTAAAGTTTCATAGTAAGTTTGAAAAGTTACGACTTATTGAACTAAGTTCATTCTACCATAAACTGCATTAAAAGGATCAGACATTTTACATTTACTCGCATACATTAAAAAGAATATCACGACGACTATATCTTTATTTCTTTTTATATCTGAAGATCTATACTTTTAAGACTTCGAGCACAAAAAGCTTAACAATTTTTATTCTTCTACGACAGAAGATTATACTTTGTATCGTTACTGAGATTTAAAAATGTATATATAATAGGTATAATAATTAAAATATACATATTAAATATTATTATTATAATAACAAAAACAAAACAACACTTTTTCTGACAATTTTAAATTATCGTGAAACAGATCATTGTCATGGAGAGCTTTAGTAAACGTTATTTATGTATTGAAGTTGTGAATTGATTAATTGTTCTACAAGTATGGCTGTGTATTTCATATTTACTGATGATTGAACTGTTGCATTGTGAAGTAAGCTACAATGGCTTTAAATTCATAATGAGTAGTGAACACATTACAAATATATTGAAGCGATGTCAGTGGTGTACCCAGAAGAGATTAAATATGGAATAGAAGACTCTATAATGTAGTTTCTAAAACATTTTTTCTTTACTACACTAAATTTAGTTATGTTCATACGAAAATAATTATTTTCAGGTATTCCAGAAATCAAACACTATTCATAATAACATTATAATAACATCCCTACTTTTAAAAGTTGTACTCGCCCGGACAAATTTTGGTCTCTACGCAATTTTTTTCTCGGGGCACACGGATTCTACATTATTAGGTACGTTACTAAATATCACAAATGCACGTTTATATTATACTTCACAAAAATGTGGACATAGGACATGTTTATACAGAAATAGATTATCTACTTATTTATAAAACAGATAGGTATAGGTAATATACCGAGTGGAACACCATACATGTGTCATGTGTACATAAGCGATTAGCATTTCATTTCACATTTATGAAGATTCCTGCTCCCCAATGTATGGTCTTCCACCCGGTATGTATATTTCGGCTATAATTTTAACTTACATTTTGTCAAATATAAAAATTTAATGTTCATGTAAATTACCTTCCTTGAATTTTCAAAGTTAATAAATAAAATCTGATCTTGCTGCTAATTTACGGGATACAATACGAGTTCGAGTATGTCACTCCACAAAAAATTGCCGATCTCAATAGACAGATACTTTAAAGTTCTCCGTGATGGAATTTTAACAAAAGTTATAAACTTGAAATCCCCATTTGCCGTAGCGAATATTTTCACGTTTCGGAATCGTTCATCGCTCTTTTGTAAAGTGTTTTCTTCGCAATAATTAAAACGAAAAAAGCACAAAACGAAGAAGAGAAGAGCAGGAATGTACACAAATAAAATGCGAATAATTTGTTCCTTTTGCTTGGCTCTCCACTTCGAAAGGGTTGGCAAATAAAATGTGAATATGAAAGCAACGAAATTAACGAGGATATTTATTATTTAATACGAATGTACTGAATTTTATATTCGAGTTTGTCGAAATAATTGAAAAAATGTTATACATAAGAAGAAAAGTCTAATTTCGTGTGCAAATTTTTATTTTCCCACTGAAATCAGGTCAATATTTGAGCAGTGGAAAAAATTGTTACGCCAGTATTAAAAATTAATGTTATTCGAGTTGGAGAACCTTTATTCAATCAAATTATATGCCAAAATTCACAATGCAAGCACAAATATATGATACTGATACAATACATTTTTTGTATCCTGCTAAAGTTTATTTTGAAGATTTGAAATAAAACCTAAGCTATTGTTAAGTAGTTACTATTAATTTAACTTCTGAAATACATATTTACACATTTATCGCCTTACCAATTCTGAATTCTGTGAAACATCGTAGATTAAAAATGAATTAAGAGGTATCATTCAGTAATGTTTTACGTTTTACGAATTATATTTGACATTGCTAGAAATAATAGAATATAAAATCCGAAACTTAAGTTCCATAAACAATAACTACTAATTATGTTCTTCCGACACTAATCTTAATTTAATTGATTAAGTTATTATTTAATTACTGTCCACCTTATTTATTATTATTGTCATGATTATTATTATTTTTCAATATAACGACCAAGGTCATTATTTGTTTGCAATTATCCTGGGAACATGGATATTACAATAACAATAAATTAATAATCTCTCAGAAATTACAAGACAAATACAAAATCGATAAAAGTCTTGAATAAAATAATAAACTACTGTACTATTGCTAAGATACATCAGGTACCTACAATCAATAAAGAATTTCATTCCTATTTTGTTGGGTTTTAAATTTTATTTTAAAATTCATTGGTATGTGTTTGTTGATGAAAACACTGTGGTAAAGATGAAACAAAGATTCTTAATAAAAATTCAAGTTACATTGTTGAATCCTGCCGCATCAAAGGAAGGAACACTACTGAAAGAATTTAATATTCTGCTGATCAAAGTTACTTTGTTTTTAGAAACAAAATACTTAAATCAAACAACTTGCGAATATTCTGCAAGGTTGGCGTTTAATTTGAACACATTTTACTTAGATTAAAAGACACAATGAAAATTAATTTTATTAAAAATATGTATTACAAAGAGATACGTACGTACGTATTATAAGTATTATAAGTAACTTCATGGTTGCGAGAGACAAAAAACTATTTTATGCGAGTCAAATACGACGTTTTATCTACGACTTTTTAAATAAAGCTACATTTCTTATTTACAAATTTGTATTCATATTAACCTAACCTCAAACTATGTTGTGATGACAATTGACAATTCATCCGAGTAATTTAGAACTATTATGGGCTAGCAGGCGCGGATACAAGGGGTGTGGGGGTAACGGGGTTATCCCCCCCCCCAAAATCCTAAAGTTAGAACTTATAATCGAATACTATTCCAATTTCTACTTAAGTTAATACTATTTTAACTTACGTGGCAGTAAAAAATTAAGTTTTAATTTATTTTTACACATAAAAAAGGCTGTTATTCAAATCCGAAATTTCATATAAAGGCATTTGACCTTGAACTAAAAAAAATTTTCGCCTACGGCGCTATTTTACCATTCCATTTTTCAAAATAACCCCCCTCCTAAGAACATCACCTGGATCCGCCCTTGTGGGCTAGTCATATACAGAGCGTTTTACAAATTTTTAATTTATTTAATTACTTTTACTGTTTCTGCTTACAACGTCTCAAAACGATAACTTAATGTTATACTATTGTAAAACAGGTGTGATGGCAGTTTGAAAGTTCGGTAGAATAAAGTAACAGTGTTAAATAATGAATTCATTAATTCATAATGTGTCCTTATGGTGGGGTTTATTATACTACATTTACGTATATAATGAATACATTATTCTATTGTCGTAGATAAAAGAATAATTTGAAGTAACTCATGAATTTATTTCTGAAATAGTATCAGGAAATAGAGTCAGCTTCATATATAAAATAAATCTAAAATCGTATTAACGCCGTCGTTTTATTTTTCATCTGAAATAAAATGGTGGTGAATTTTTCATCCGACTTTTAGTTCCATTGTGCGTCATAAACTTCCTTTAATTCTAAATCTTTTTCCACGTGAATGATCACTAGAAATGGCCAGCAACGAGTTTCAAACGTTGGTTTTATTTCATCTCGTCAGCAATAAATAAAATCACCATCTGAACAAACATAATGCAATTTCAAAAAGTGTGAACTGTGAAAGAACAATCGAATTTATTGTCAGTACGTTGCACACTCGATGCCATAACATTACAATTCATACTGAACTCAGGAAACTGCCCTGAGCCTTGCCCATTAAAGCGAATAAGAACTAAATGCACTTCTCACGAGATCAGATTTCTACACTCTTGTAAAACCAACCATAATGATAAAGTTAACGATAACACCCGCACAAATTTACGTAATTGAGCTATTTCACATTTTTACTTCCCCAATCCCTATGTATGATCCCCAATTTCCCAATATCTAGGGAAAATATTAGGATGGTCGTAATTTTCATCGACCTGTTATATTTTGATGAGTCTTTTGTTTAAGATTGTCGAACGAAAATAAATTTAACAAAGTCTCTGTTTGTTTTTCTGTCTGCGAAATAACTCGAAAACGCGTTGAATTATTAGAATGAAATTTTTATATATTTCCGTTTATAAACAAAAAGCTTCCCTTTAAGTAAAAAATTTGTTTGAGTTTTAGGAAATTTATCGAATATTCGATAATTTGAATAATTGGTAATTATTCGATTATCAACTATTTGATAATTCAATATATTATCGACTATTTGATAAATCTATAATCTAGTAGCAATAGATAATTCGATATGTCAATAAATTGATTTACTTATCGATAATTTGATGTATCGATAATTCGATGAATCGATTTAATCAATATATCGATAACTCGATATATCGAATATGTCGATAATGTTTTTAATATTTTCGATATTTTTTTCTATATCGCACACCCCTATAGTACCGGAGCACTAATGGTCGTAGTTATCATTTTGTGAATTTTATTCTAATAACAACTAAAGCTAGATTCGCAAGTATTAGTAGTCCAGTCATTAGACACATAAAAAGGTGCTTTCGCGCAAAAAGTTGAGGAGTTTTGAAACTTGGTAGGATTGTAGACTAGGTGGCCCTAAGTATGATCCTAAGTTTGCAACCACTGCTCCCGTCGCCATCTTAGAAAATGACGTCCAAAATATATCTAATTTCTAATTTCATAATCATCAAATTACTAATTTATTAAGAGTTTATTAAAATTTCAACTTTTCATATGGTATTATGCCATTTATCTAACGAATAAATCCATAACAAGAATTGTTGAATTAATCCTTAATTTGTATATTATTATCATCTCCCAACTAAAATTATAAATTTAATTATTCGTATTGTTCCGCGACCTGTTGACACAAATTCCCATTACACCTAGCGAGAATATTCACTACGGGAGTAACAACAATGCATTTCCTTCCCCTACGCCCTACACATACACATCACAAACAATCCTCGTTCGTAGCACTCAGTACTCGCACTCTCACATATTGATATTGCAGTACAACCTGTAGGTACTGCATTACGTTATGTTGCATAGCTTTACGCTTTACGTAACAAGGAGCTGTTTGTACTAACGTTATGTACATAATACAAAATACACATCACATAAGTATACTCGGTAATAATCATAGATACATAGACGCCTGGCCTGGAGTTGGCGGCGAAATAAAATTTCGCCCATGGGGTGAAAATTTTAAAATGTCTACGGTTGGTATGGTGGCAGTACCTTGTAATAAAATGGCCTTAGCATCTGTTATGCTTTGGATAATTGTTATCTCAAGTTATTTTTAGAAACAATAGTTCAAAGGTCGTATATCCGTGACCCAGACGTTTTTTGATTTTTGGGCGTCTGCAGTCAGTTCTTGTTTCGCCGGGGTAAAGATAAGTCCGACGATGTAGTCATGCTACCTATAACTTGAAAGTATAGCGGTCTTTATGAATTCATATATTTTATGCAAACAGACAAGATACTTCTATATAAGATATGCAAATATATAGGAAATCGTTGCTGTGGTTTTTAAGTAATTAATTAAAATTGTAAAAAAATAATTAATTTGGAAAAAATAAAACTACTGGAATTCAGCCACACAATTTATTTTTACGCCACATGCGTCTTCCTCAGGAGGTAGGAGGTGATAAAATATAAAAACTTTGGTACATATTAAAAACATTACAATAATTGAACACAGTACAAACCATAGATTTTTTCGTCAAAAAAATAAAAACAATAAATAAATAAATAGTTGAAAAAAATCAAATAAGTCTAAGGAATAAAAATATCTCACAATCGCAACGGAAAAAAACTTTTGTACTGTGTTCAATTATTGTAATGTTTTTAATACGTAACACAGTTTTTAAATTTAATCACCTCCTGAGGAAGACGCACGTGGCGTAGAAACCGGTACAGGTTGATAGAATAAACCGTGTGGCTGAATTTCAGTACTTAGTTTTATTTTTTCCATAAACATTCCAGCCAAGAAAATCATATATCAAATAATTAATTTGTTCATAGTTTTATAATTTTAGAGATATTACCAAAAGTTATATCTTCTAGAAAGCCGTATAAAGCTAATACTATCATTCTTAAAATAGTAATACAAAAATAAAATTTCCAATGTACTCTTGAACTCCCGCCACTAGGAGTGACGTTTAACGTTTTAAGGCCCATCACTTGCTATCAAAAATGCAAAACAAAAAGGCATTCTACAATACAATAAATCATTTTGTGACTTCGGTTTTGAAATCGATGACGTCATATTTTACAATGACGTACTTATAGGTTGTGCTTTCATGGCTATAGAATGAAATTTAGAAAAAACCTTGCCGAATTTTGTTAAATAATTTCTAAAAATTACTAAAAATGCGAGTTTTACATAAATTATTACAGTCAATGGGTTAATTGTTTTAAAAAATCTCTCTATATCCTTGTTCCGACTAATGTATATTATCGATTTCAAAAGAAATTTTTTATTTTCGTGCATTAATCAACGTATAATATGGATTATTAAATTATAAAAATTAGGTCCAAGTTTTGCTAATTGATGTCACAGCAATTAATAATTTGCATTTATTGATTCAGTAATGTCATGATTCTTCATGTTACATTTGAAATTTTTTATAATACAGCCAGAATCGTTCAAATTGTTAATCTTCTGGGTTTACAAGTGTAGCGCCTTATTAAGAGTACGAAAAAGTGACTGACTGTAAATATGTATTGTCTGAACAAGAGCCCATGGACAAAACAAAACTACACTATCTCTCAAATGACGCGCACATTTACAAAAAGTGTCCAGTTCACAGTACCCAAAGTGCCAAAGTGCTTTATTTACTCATTTCGCTCGCGCAATACAAACACGAACCATTTCACATTGTTTATATGAATCTGAAAAAATAACGACTGCAGAATGGCTTCATTAAGATGCCTTCAATGTTTTTATAATAATGATAAAGTATTTTTGTAGCGTGGGATTTCAGAGATTTTACTTTTTTGGACGGTAATTATACAAATAAAAGATTTGTGGATGTTTATGATTATTTTTAGTTGCATTTCAAGCTAAAAATCCCGGAGAGAAGAAATATTACAGGACCATGGATTACGACAAAAATATAAATTGTCTTTTTATACATACGAAGTGAATTTATCAAGCTCTGTACCTCCATTATGTTGTAATGCATCTTGAGAGTTTATTACTTGAATACATCGATTTATTTTCATGATATTTTTTTTTAAATTTTATTTAGCAATTTATCTTATATCGTTATTTACTTGATAAAAATATGATGAAGACAGTAAATAAATTATGAATAAAAAAAATAAAAAGTGAATTTGTCTTCGAACAAAAGAATCATTTCCTTCATAAACGATTCTATCTATTGTTTAATGTATAAAATGTCGCACTAAAACTAAAAAATTTTGTTCTTTAAGGCACTGAGTGGCCCAGTACTGGGACACAATCAATAATAAATTTCCTTTTAAAAAATAATAATGTATGTGCCAATAAATGACAAAACATAGGTACTTTTGTTTTACTTAAAATGTGCTAAAAGGAATGTACATAGGGAAGAATTTTAAAAAACTAAAAATACTATTATAACCATTTTTCTTTTTAACTTGATAATGTAAAAAGTTGCCGAAACTACCCCAGTCTCCCTTACCTACATAAAATAAACAGGAAATTTTGTGTATTGTATAATGTTAACATTATATATTTTTTAAATAGATTTTGTGAATACTTATTAACAAACTTTATTGATCAATATCAATCGTATCATTTATTCTATCTTTTGATTTCTTTTTACTACGAGTATCTTCAATAATTTGCCACATACTTAAATATCTCATTATATCATACATTTAGAGAGTTCAAAACTGAATAATAAATCTTCACATTAACCTAGAAACTAGGTAGGTACCTAGTTCATGTATCCTAGCATTTTTCAATTGAAACGCGTTCTTTACGATTAGGAATCGCGATTTTCCTGCATCCTGCTCAAAGCAAAAAGCCGAACATTGTACAACCAAAGCAGGTACTGCGTTCGTGCGTTCTCTTGTGCGAAGCGCCTCGTTCTGTTAATGCCCGAGAACGTCACATTCTGAGCACAATAAAACGCAGCAACGTAGGTCTTTGATGTTATCGCGCGCTACTCTTATTGGCTGCTGATTGGATCCAACGCCGATTTGCATGAGAAAATCACAATAAAACTGATCGGGACATGGCACAAGGCACATTGGCTTCTCGTACATCGAACGTTCTGCCTTCCAACGTTTCCTACCAATTACGCGCTGCCTTGAGCAACAAACGCAGAAAACCAGTCCGAAATCGAAAGATATTTCAGTTTTTACTATAAAGAAATTTCCTATTACGTGGTACCTATTTCTAAACAGATTAAAATATAAATTAAATCTGATATTTGTAGACCAAAAAGTTGGAGATTTAAAAAAAATTATGAAAACAATTTTTTCTTTTTTAGCTTACTTAAAGATAAATATAACACAGATCTTCGAAAATCAGGAAAATGAAAATTTCATTTATTTTGAAGATACAATATATAATAAAAATAAAAATAACAGGATGTGCATGATTTAAATCAGGTAATTAAAATAATTAATTTTAATCACGATTAAAATGATTTAAAATCTCAAAATTCCAAAATTGATTAATTCTATTTCATTTTATAAAATGTAATTGGTAATTTAATTGTAATTTCATGAGAAAAAGGCGGTAATCAATAATTACATTTGCAAATATTTAAATTAATTGGTAATATTTAAATTACCTGATCATTATAATTAAAAATTCAAATTAACAATATTGCATTTTGAAAAATTTTAATTAATGACGTAATTTAATTAAAGCCTATCACTGAAAAACACATTTCAATAAATATTGTTGTCCTCACTTACTAACATTATATTCCTTTAATTATATAAACTATTACTTATTTCCTACTAATAATTAGTAGGTATCCGTAGTTAATAGTTTTGCAAAAATATCCAGAAATTCTGGTATATAATAATTTCATCTTTAAGTATAATTTATTATCAATTACCTATAATTATCATTTCTGAATAAATTTTGTAGAGTTAATGTAAACATTTTAACACTATTTCTTTATGTATATTTATTATTATTTCTTTATAATCTGCGTAGTGCGTCTGCGTATTGTGTTCGAACCATATTGTATCAGTAGAAGATCATAATATAATCATTGGAGAACTGTTAGCTTCTTTTATCTACCTATTAAATAAATAAATAAATATATTTACTAATATATTATTAAATATCTCGAATATTTTTGGCACAAAAACCAAACATATTGTTAAATGACTTAATGTAGCCAATAGAATTAAAAATTTAAAATGATGTAACTGACAATGTACGTACATGAATGTAGATTAGGTTTTATTTAGTTACGTTGTTACAGTAAATAAATAATAAATTTGTTAAACTAAAGGTCAATTTTTTTGCAAAATGAACCGTTTTAGTAGCGCCAAAATGAGATAATAATTTGTTAAGAGAATTGTTGTCTATTGCTGGCAATTTATTGCAATTTTATTTTTATTGCACAAAACATTACGAACATTTTCCCTCGTTTTCTAGATGATGTTTGTGTCATAAGTAGTAAGTATATTGGTTTGCATTTATATAATCTTGATTGGTTTCATTACTTAATATTGTTTTATTGTTTTTGCAATATAATAGGTACTTTACGCATTGAAACTAAATTGTAGTTTATTATAATGTTTGAGATATCATTGATGATGCAAAAATAATACTCACATTGTAATAATAGCTACCTGTAATAATAGCTACACCCGCAGGGTAGAAGAGGAACCGGCTATATATATATATATATATATATATATATATATATATATATATATAATGTTAGAGATGAGAATAGGTATGACAATATTCTACTTATCGCATATAAATATTAAGCGAATGAAAAGCTTATTTATCATGCTGGAATATCTTTAAAAATATTTATTCAGGATAATCCAAATAGTTGGTTGAGCCGTGCGATTATATAGGTACATCTCGTTTTTGTTTGAAAGTCTTTGCGACGTCTTGGAACGAAAGAACGACGATCAAACAGGTAAACGGCACTTCCTGTCAGGGAGATTCTCGTTTCCTGCGACTTGGCAACGACGTAAACTTTCAACTTATTCTTTTGTTAGTTTTTTCTTCTTCTTCTTGTTCGCGGGATGTCGCGGTGTGTCGCGGAATATCCTCTATCCCGTCTTTGGTTGTTATTCATGCGGTGTGTAAGTTAGCGAGGAGTCGGCCTGCGGAGGACAAAGGAAGTTGAGTGCGCTGCTTGGCGTTTTCATTGTCACAGTTTCCGTTTGTACGCGAGTGATTTATCCCGTTTAATGCCTTTTCCGCCAAGCTACCACCTACTATCACCCCCGCCCTCCAGCATTGTCTGCGGTTAACCTTGTTGCCATTTACGTGGTTGGTCAAGCGGCAATTTCGACTTTTTCTTTTGTATGCTCCGTTCGTTTATTTGTTCATCCGGGCTTACGTTTATTTGTTGTCGATTCGTAATAGCTAAGCTGGATATTCTTTTTGTGGTTTTGTATACTACCTACTGCTTTAGCAGAGCAGAATATTCATTTAAGGGTTGTTATCAATTTATGCACCAGTAAATTCTGCGCAAGGCACTAAAGAATTTCACGTAGATATTCCTGCAATACCTACGACCATTGGAATACATAACTTATCACTACCTACCTACTGTTCTTGGTAGTTCGAAGTTGTGCAATAACATCTACTCTACTCCAGTTCAATAATTTTTAGTTAAATTGAACCGCTCTTTTGAAAACCGGTTACCGGTTCACTTCATGAAGAAAAATGAAAACCGGATAGTTATTCAGATTAACAAAAATATGAGGACATATTGGACAAAAGCATCAATTTTCTCCATAATTATCTACTTATACTTATACCCAAAGCTTTTAATTTTGGATAGGATCCGCATTCCTTCACCAACCACATAGCGGTTATCTTGAAAATTGAGCCTTTAAATGTCGGTGTGTTCTAGCAAAAACACTTTATATACAAAATTAGAGAGTATAACATTATCCATCTAGCAAAGGTCCTTAACGATCTTTATATAAGTGGTACCTACAGTTCTCGATATTTCGATATTATTTGATTTATTTGTATCTATCCGAAAACTGAAGAAAATATTTAAAAAAATCACTTGCAATATTTGTTTCTATCTTTCAATAATTTTTGAAAACTGCCGGTTTCGTATTATCCTAAAAGCCCAAAAATCTCGGGCTCCTGACGCAAAATTTTTTAATATTTTTTTAAAATATAATATATTCTTAAACTAGGTATTTAATAATTAAATTATTATTATATCTTGATAACCTTACTGTAACTTTAAAGTTTTGTAACTTTTAATTATAAGGCACGTGACCTTTAATGAAAAAAAAAGTCTTTGTTATTTACACATTAGTTTTACCGACCTTTGTACGACATGCATTTATATACATTGGAATTGTTTTTATTAAAATGCTTATTTTACTATACTATAAAACAGAAACATTAGCATTTTTTAATTATATTAGGTGCACCAAAATTTATATGTACTTCATGTATGTGTAAGTAAATCTAGAAGTAAAAAAAAATCATAACCAAAAAGAGCGCAAAATATTCCGAAATTTGGGCGCTTATATTGCTTTACGCCTCTGAAAACTGCTGAAACATAACGAATGAGTCATAGAATTAGGCAAAACTATTATTTTTTTAATTCATACGTCTGTCACAAGAAAATTATACAGCCATTATAAATAAAATCTAATTCCTGTAACTTATAAATTTGTAATGGGTTAGGAGAACCATTTTGCGCTAATGGCATCAGAGACGAAAGATACGCAATCACGCATACACAATGAAAAATAAAACAAAACTTTATAAGATTTACGATACATTGCATGCAATATGCAGCAGTAGAGTAAAGTTTGAAGTGAAGTTAGTGTTCAATAAGCTTAAGCTCAGTTCATTGCATGTGAGTAAAAACAGTGAATTACTGTAGAACGTTGAACGTGAGCCATCGCTGGTTCTCCGTGATTACAATAATGTAATTATCGTCCTAGAAACTTTATAACAAAGTTATTTCAATCAAATTTGAATTTTACTGATTAGTTTCATTATTATGATTAAAAACTAAGTTTGAATTTGTAACATGCGTCACTATATTGTTATTAAATGGAAAATAAATGCGTCACATGATATACATTTACGACGCATGCAGTGCCAGTAGTTTAATGGTTTCTATTTATTTGTTTTAACATCGCTGTCGTTGATGGTACGATTAAACTTTGAATATTTCGCGAATATATGCGATTTATGCCTTCTAGGATGTTCAAAGAGACTCGTCGCTAAGCAACATCCTCGGTATTATAAATCGCATAATATTCTTGTTATATTAATAGCTATAAAATTATTCAAATTTTGTAATAAACGTGCAACAAAGATTAAAACATTTTATTTTTCCATTTGGTATACTTATAGTTAGTAATTCTTGAAGGAATTAAGATGTCGAATTTTTGTTTATGGGGATGTGTTTCATTACATTTAAAATAAGGTGAAACTCGACAGGGGTCTCTATTTAAAAATGTTGCAGTGATAATCTCCTTAAAAAAACTTGACGTTGCATGGAAGTTCAAAACTATCTAAGAATGTATTAGTTTTTATTTCTCTTCAGTAAATTTTCAATTATTTTTCTTCACTCGTTCAAATCTCTGTCCCGGGACTTTTGGGAATCCCTGTATAAAACACCATAAGATTTTTGTATGTAACTAGTATTAAAAATTTGAAAATGAGATTAATAGGAACAAAAATGAAATAAGTTATCGGACACTGAATTCTTGGATGTCGCACTTGCGTAAACTGTTAATACATTTTATATAGTGGTTGATGATTGATGATTGTCAGCTGACAACCTGATGATGGTCTCCTGACCGAAATCGATAGTTGGACAAAGTATTTAAATAAATAATTTAAACATCAGATCGCCTACTTCAATCATCAACCTTTATATCATGCAATCTGAACTAGATAAATTCATTTACAACATTTATATAGTTTCTGCTCCATTAAATGTCGAGTACTTTCAGAGAGTATAATTTTAAATATACCTCAGTTTTTTATTTGTAATACTTTATTTATATAGCAAAATTTTTCCTGTCATACATTCAATAGTGTCGCTAATATATAAAACTTAGTTCTTCCGTGTCTCAATTTACAAAATAAAAATGATTAGCCAATCAACAGAAAACTAATTTTAAAATTTTAATGAGGAAGAGATTACTCGACTGGATATATGAATAAAAGTAGAGAAGTTCTTGGAGAATTCAGTCAATTTATTAAAATACAATAA
Source organism: Agonum fuliginosum (assembly GCA_947534325.1). Classification (NCBI taxonomy): domain Eukaryota; kingdom Metazoa; phylum Arthropoda; class Insecta; order Coleoptera; family Carabidae; genus Agonum; species Agonum fuliginosum. The sequence continues at coordinate 28,289,973 of OX384035.1, forward strand.
CACACCAACGTTTCGACTTCAATTAAGTCCTCTTCAGGGTGCTAAGTCAAACATACAAGAAAACACATTAAAAATAAATTTACAATATTCAGGTAGGTACACTTACATAATTGTCAAAAACTAAAATATAGAAATTGTCATTACCTATATAAAATTTGTTACAGAAAATTCGCAGAAAATGTTCGTCCAAAAAGGAGATAAAATAAATTGAAACACACACACATATCATTCAATCAAGTACAAACAACTAACTTATACGCATGAAAATTTTACACCATTTAACAGAAATTGTATTCAAATGAATATCCTGCATAATAATAAAATGAATTAATTAATTATTACTTTTTGCCACTTGGAACGGCCCTGTTACGAGTCCCTTCAACCCTGGTCCATTTGCACACTTCATTCTGTCATCACAACACTACACCCTCGAGTGCGCATTTTGACACACATGCCTTTCAGCTCTGGAAATATTTGTTTTCAATTTTTGCCTTTACCTCTTTTACTCATTGAAGAGTATATTAAGCCTTTTGTGCAAATGAAATTAGTTTTTCAAAACTGTATATTTGAAATTATTAATTAAATTAGAGAGGAATATAATTAATATTGGTTTAATTAAATATTACGGAGGTGGTAGTTTTCCTCAATTTGCTTTATTTGGAAATGTAAATTAATTTGCAGACAAAATGAGCGATGTAGTTGCGGTTGTGATTCCAAAAAGAATTAAAATTACACAAAGCAAAGGTACATAAATTTAATTAAAATACGAAAATTAAAACACATTTCTGCTCAAGATACTCTCTACAAAATATATATTTTGTAATTTATGTTTTATTTGGATCGTCTTTTCAGATCTCTGGCAAAGTTTTCAAGATAGATTTCTTGATAATACTTCTATGTGAACCACTTCCCTTTAATAAGAAGAGTTTCTGAGAGGACTTTGAAAAATATTTCGCGTGGCTTTCGAAATTCTAACCTTTCGTTATCTTACTGCAGTCACGAAATTCCACTTCCAAGTTTAAGATATCGAATAAACTATTTGGCAGTTTTATTTTCCGCTCGTGATTTTTATATCTATAGTTTGTAAGTCATGATTGCTTCATCAAACACAATGTTGTGTAAAAAATAATCGCAAGAAAATGGAGCACGTAATAATTCAAACTTTAAATTAGTTTTCAACAACTTTTTCAAGTGCTTAGACATGAATAATGACGTTGGCCAATATGACTTAATCTGCTTAATAATTATTATTACTTAATATTCATTTTCATACTTTCTTACAGAAATTTTTGTGTATATATTATTAAAAAGATAGTTCCGTTTAAGTGTCTAGTTGTCTTACTATATTTTAAATATTTTTATGTATAAACTCTTTGGATGTCAAATAACGCTGAGCGTATGGTTATAACTTAAGTAATATTTTAGTAACTGTCCGCTTGACATGTATCATCCATGGAATAATTGAAAATATCTTATTCTTGCACTTTATGGGATATTACGATTACGTAAGTCTATCATCCTAGTCACATCCTGAGTACGATCAAAAATGACATACACAATACAACATCTGAGAGAATTACATTGGATACATAATTGGGATATTATTACCAAATTATTAACATTGGAATGTTACATAGATTCATAAATAATGTCACAAAGGCCGAACAATAGCAATCGCTAGGATATTAATGGGATGTAATGGGAAAATATAGCAAATAACAAAGCGAGATTCTCACATTCTTGAAATGTTCTGGGGATTGTATTTTGTCAAGTGGCTGGTACATCTCAAATTTATATTGAATAAATAAATAATAATATTGTGTCTTTGACACAACTAACAAATTTTTGTTATGTTTAATAATGAAATAAGGAATTTTTCGACTGGTGGAATGTAAGGAATTTATTAATCAGGACTGCAGTCAATAGATTTTTATTATTCTATTCTAATAAACCGACGTTTCGGCACACTCTAGTGCCTTCCTCAGGGGTTAATTAGACAAAGTTGGTAAATAATAATAATAAATGTAAAAAATATTTTTAAATCTACATATCAAAAATTGTTGTAAAAATTGTAGATTAGTCAAAAGGCCACGTAAAAACACGCTAACGCAGTTGTCCTGATGTCCTCCAACAGTATACGTGTTTTTACGTGGCCTTTTGACTAATCTACAATTTTTACAACAATTTTTGTTATGTAGATTTTTAAAAAAAATTTACATTTATTATTATTATTTACCAACTTTGTCTAATTAACCCCTGAGGAAGGCACTAGAGTGTGCCGAAACGTCGGTTTATTAGAAAAATAAAAATCTATTGACTGCAGTCCTGATTAATAAATTCCTTATGTTTAATAATATTTATGTAGGTATTTAAAAATAATTACTAACTAGTCAGTAAGTATACTTTGGTTGTCTGACTTTATACAGGTACTAATTTTGTGTTCCCGCAGTCGCCCTGAAAAAGCGAATAGTGTTGGCGAAACGTCGACTCTTAATTTAATTTAATAGACAACAGCATGACTGCAGTCCTGAGTATTTTTTACCCTTCGTACTTTTTAATGTTTCGCACTTTTTGTCCTAGATACATAAATAACTACTTATAACATAGGTACTCATTTGAATACCATTAAAATATTTAAAAATGTGCTGTGGCCACCACAGTACTTCCCCAACTATAAGTTTTAATAACTTGCTTTCATAAAGGCTTTAATTTTATACTTCATTCAGCAAGCTTTAAATAAATTTGTCTTTTTCCCCGAAAAATTTAAGTTGATATCAACTTCCGCATAATTTGAATAAGATGGAAAAAACAATTGACTATGGTTAAACTTACTGTTAGTTTTTATTCTTTGACCAGAATTCTTTCCCAGGGAGCTTTAATTTGATAATAAACTTGACAAAATTTGAATAATTTTTGGAGAAACAATTGAAAATCGCATAAATGTATTTATCTTCTTTTTTTTGAAAACAGGACAAATGTCCCAATAACAGAGTGACGCGTACATTGCATTTACAAGAAAAATTAATAAATCAAGTTATAGGCAGTAATAAACTAACAAGAAAGATCTAATTTAATAGATCATATAAAAAGAAGAAATATAATTCCCTTATAGAATATGAGGCGGGAAGTAATAAAAATATTATTGACTAAATTATCCTCCATGAAATGAAGTAAGAAAAATAACCCAAATCAATTATATATCCCTCCTCCAGTAAACTACATCTTCAACTACAGCACAAATGAAAATAAATCATCCCTAACAACGTAACAAATGCGTGTAAGATTATTTTAGGTTAGGTCATCCTCCGCCAGTGTCTGAAGTTGCAGCTGACGCCACTCGCTTCAGCGTTGCCACATCACAGCGCAGTGATTTGGCACGTCGCGGCGGTGCTTGGTATTTGTCATTCCGACCGCATGTCGTTCTTATCTCTTCTTTCATTCCATCCCTTTCCCTTTCGCAAAAAGCGACGTTGCCATGTGTGTTTGTGCGAGTGTACAAATGATATGACATCAAAAATTCACAGAGCTTAACCCCTTCTGAAAATCGGTAACCCTTGTTGTCATACGAATGAATAATATCCGCTGGTTGGATTTATTTTTGTCAAAATATGAGGAAGAGAAAGGACTCATGTTTTGAGGATTTACCCCGGTTTGATTTAACATTTAAATGAACATTTTAAGCCTTAATTTCATTTTGTAATTGAATACAACCAAACGTAAAATAGGAACACACTAACACAGAAATTAATTCAAACAAATTTTAATATCATGTTACAGGTTAGAATAAATCAAACTATTCACCATGGGTTTCAGGTTAGAATAATACCTATAATTCTTAAAATATACATACGAAATTTATTTACTTTATCCTTTTAAATGAAAATTATGATTTTTGTATTTTTTCTACATTTTTGTAGGTATCATTTCAGTAGTGACTTATATATTTAATGTTAAATGTTATCCTATGCAAATGCTCATGAATTAAAGCATTAATATGTAATTATAATGTTATCCTTTAAACGCGAAGTTGTTAACGTTTTTTGTAAAAACCCAAATAATAAAAGAGAATATATCTTTACAAAAATGACACGAGATTTTTATAATTAATTTCTTTAAGAAATTAGGTAAAGTTATGTTAGGTAGGAATTGTTAACCCTGGAATGCTACACTTATTTCCAGATTTATCATCTGCTACAGTGGGGTACGGCTGTACCCCAAATAAAAGTAGGTTTGTTTGTTGTGACAAAATAACATACAAAACAATAGAATTGTATATTCTGCAACAAGTGTGGAATTAAGCATATTCAGCTCGAGTGGAAAGTTTGTGAGACGAGCCGTAGGCGAGTTTCACGATTCCACGAGAGCTGAATAGCCATTGCAAACTGTCTCTTATACATTACAAATTATATCAACACAACATACAGTAAATGAAAATTTTAAATTTGACACAACATATGTCATGCCATGCCATATAAACAGACAAGTATCCGAAAATTATGATGTAAAATAATGTCAAAAAAATATTAACGTGTCCGTAAAAACGTGCCCTTCAGAATACAATTTTTTTACAGATCCGTTAAAATTCTATTTTTAAACGGAGTCCGTTTGATAATTTCCTAGTAACGGAAAATATTTCGAATACACCTCTGGATCCCCAAAAATATTATTTTGTGGACTCGCGGACTCGCAATTCGCAAAGTAACGATTTTCGAATGCATGTACTAAAAAGTATATTTATGACATCTTAAAATAGTCACATACAACATACAATAGAAGTACCTACTCAGTTTGTGTCATGTTAATACAACATCTCTACCCGTGAGAGCAATGTCCAATGCTCTCGCCTCCTCTGAAACTGCATGAACAATATTTCATCTTCGTTTTGAAAAATGTCGGAAACTTTTCAGATATGTTCAAAAATTATAGGTCCCGTATGTTTTAAAATACCCTCGGTATATATTCCACAAAACTTAGGACGCATTTTTTTCAGTTTTTCATGATCTTTAAAAAATTTATTTTATGTCAATGTATCAGTAATAAATATCAATACTTTTTGTAGAAATTCAGAGCCAGATGTTGACGTTATATGACGTAGAAAAGAGAATCGACAAAAGTTTGTTGGCTATAAAATAAAATGCTTGATAACTTTTCGTTCTTTGGAAACATAGAGCCTTTATAGGTCACGCTTTATAGCAAACATAAAAATATGTGCGAAAAAATTAGAAAATATTGCAGAGACAAGACACTAAAGTTTTATTATATCTAAAATTGTTATTAAAAATGACAACATTACATTATTCATTATTTACTTACGGTATTATATTATAATTATATACACAATAGTCAATTAAATTATTATTTTACAATTTTTAGAGGATATTTCTGAAAGCGGTTCAATTTTTTTTTTAAGTTCCATTTCATGATTTTTAGTGGTGATAAGAAAAGCGATCTCAAAAATTTGTTTTGAAGCTATTTATTAACGAGAACGTCAGTTGAAATCTCGCTACTATTTTGTTATTAGCTTCTGAAACAGTTGGCCGTCATTTTGAAATAAATTGGCTTGTTAAAATTAAGGTATATTATTTTTTTAAATAGGTACTACTTATAACTACGTTTAAAATTTCGTATTGGTATGGGTCAAATAGGTAGTTTTTGAGATAGCTGACCGCCATTTTGATTCAAGATGGCGAATTAAAATTGTTCTTATGATTCATATTAATCAAATACATAATTATTTTTCAAATTTTGTACAAATTTCAAATTGATCACACAGTTTTGAGATAGCTATGACAAAAACAAAAATTTTGCAAAAAATATATTATCGACTCGAGAAATAGTAAATTATATATTAAAGGGCTAAATTGCATTATTTAATCCTGACAGTGGAATTTATTTCACGAGCCGAAGGTGATGGATATAATCACCTGAGGTATTAAAGGTACTTTAGTCCTGCAGTATATAGGTACGCTATTTTTTGCTCTTCATCCTCAAACCAATACAAAATAGTTTAAAAGAATACACATTTTGCAAATTTGACAGTAAACTGACAAATATTTATATTTTTACCATAGATAATCTGTAACAAATAGCACGTATTTACTTAACAACGGGATTAATTAATTTAATTCCTTGACAACGGGATTAAATATGAAAAATAATCCTTAGTCCCTTCAAATAGACTAAAGAAGAGTTTTAGTCCCGAAAGTGCAAAAAATAATATACTCGCTCCTTCGTCGCTTGTGAGTTAACACTTTTTTTCGTCGATATAAAATATAATGTTATCGTCTTGTATAAAAAATAACTATTATCTTAACTTTTATCTACCATTATTACTTTGTGAACAATCTATAAGTTACGATTATAGATTGCATAAAACTACACGCCGAAACTGCAATATTTTTTTCCATCTTTTACATCTCACGTATACCACCCTGCAGCGAACTACCCACAAGGTGTAAAGTATACTCTTAAAGTAATATTTAACCTCATTTCCAACCCATCGAAAATTAGCTGAGTTTCAGTTTTATTTATATTTTCAACCCTCCTTCATCATGATTCTCATTATATCTGAAACCAACAAAAGCAAACAAAGCAATGTAAATGGCGCACTAATTAGTTCGAAGCCTCAAGAATGATTGTCCGCTATCGAATGGTTAATTTCTACTTTCGCTGCTGTAATTGTAATCCAATTAGATATCAAAGGGTGTTGTAAGCCATCAAGAAGCAAAGATCCAGCAAAATATCCTGAATAACTAATGATTCGCGCCCGAACGGCAGCAAAGGGAACTTGTAAGGACTCCGCCGCTCCGCACACGCTGCACACAAAGACACTATTGTTTGTCATCACAAAGAGATGCATAAGTTTCAGACAAACGAAGTGTAAGAATTAAAAGTAGGTACGTTTTGTTGAGGAAATCTATAGAAACGGTAACAGGTTGGTATATCCGCTTTTGCTGTAATTAGCCATTACAGTTTTTTTATTGAAAATTACTTATGCAAGTATTAAAATCTTCTCGAAAATCTTCTTTGACCGTAGATGTAAGTAGGGGATTACAGAAGGCTTAAAGCTGGTTTATAATGGATGTAACTGGTGACTTCCTCTGTGTTCTATTAACATGAGCTATAGATATTTCTATGTTACGGTTTATAATGATACTGGATTTGACGTTTACCAATACTGTAACAGTAAGCTTCGCCAATTTAAAAGAAAACTTCCTAGATTATCACTATATATAAAAAGTGTGGCCAAAGGCGTTATTTGCAAATAAGTAGCCATGGTTTCATAGGTACTCTAAAAAAATGTGGAATTAAGTAATAATTTATGTTTAACTAACAATATGATATCCAAAAATTAGGTCAGCTCTAACTTTTAAACTCTTCATAAACATTATTTTATACAATTTTACTGAAGCCAGCCATACTCTGTGTAAAGCCACTCTATTACATACTTCACTCTTTCCCAACAAATAGCAAGCAAGACCTATTTGTTCTTTGTTTACATTTTGATGAGTATTTTATATTTCGCTACATTATTTATTGTTATAAACATTGCAGATTTCTGACAGTTATAAGAAAGGTTAGGTCGTCATGATTATGAACCACACAATTCTCATTCACATCACATATCTTACAGAATACAGAAAAAGTAACCGATTACATCCATTATAAATCAGTCCTTAGTCCCTCCAAAATCATAATTAGAAATATAATAACAATAACACAAAGTAAATTTCAAAATAAATTTACCTACTCGTTACTCGTTAGATGTCATCGACAGAATAATAAATAGCAGTCTTCGCAAATCAGAAATTGTCACCTATTTCTTTTCAAAATACTTAGACAATTATAGAATTATTTATCTACAGTGCTCCGTGTTAGTAAATACAAATATACCAAAACAAGGAAAATTTATATTATAGTAGTATCAGGATAATTATTTTTATTCTCCTGTACAAATAATTATTTCATTGTGTTTTTAATGTTTGTTGGCCTCCTGAAGTGTAAACATAAGTCACATATCGTTGACGTCTATGATAGTTGCGATTTTACGCAACATACCATGATTTAATTGCATAGCGGAGAAACTTATTTTTTTTTTAGCATTTAGAGGTTATTCATAACAACAATTTATTTTTAATAAACAATTCAAAAATTGCATCTCACTTAACTTTAGATAGATATTTTTAATAAATAGGTACGTCAGCAAAAAATATAATACATAATGCGTGCGTTAGGTATTTGTACTTCGCTCAGCTTTATTAAAGCACTTTTTAATATAGTACCTCACGCTGTAAAATAAAATCTACCGCACTTATAATGTAATAGTATATTACATAACACGAATTGTAAAAAGCACATTACATGCGAGTGAAAATGTTGTGCACGAGCCTTGGCGAGTGTAATAACTTGCGTTACAATTCGAGTTATGTCTATACTTTATCTACGACCATAAGATTTGTTGGGAACAGTAACGTAATAATATATATTACATAAAGTGTACAGTAAATCCTTGGTAACAGTAATGTAATTATATATATTACATAATTGATGTACAGTAAATCCTTGGCAATCGTAACTAAGCATTTACTATTCTTGTAAATTCTTTTTAATGGCTTACTTACAGATATGGCCGTAGATAAATAACTATTACATCTACATCAGCATACTCTAATTTTATCCTCTTCACAGTATTGTCACAGTATCGACCAAATGACCCTCAAATCACTAATTAATCTCTTTAATCCCGACATTACGCTTAGAATTACATGTAACGTAACGTGCCGCTATAACAACCCTCTCACAGTAGCAGTACGAGTAAATAGATTGATCTGCGAACACGCAGGCCTATCCGAAGCTCGTAGTCGTAACAGAGTAACTTTTATTCAGTGCCGTGGAACAGATACCACAAATTAGTGTTCGCATCGTCCGGACAGCCAGCAGCGCCAGTAGCGCATTTACAGTTTCAGCTGACACTGATTACACTGAAACATCAAAGAGTAAACACCGACACGGCGTCTGGCGTCGTGGCGTCGTAACGTCATGGCGTCAGTACATGAACGAGCGCAAATGAGAAATGTAGTTTTGTAAAATGTGGAAGAAACGATTTATTTTTACCTCCCGCTTACCTGAATTGGAATCATGCAAAAAATCGGGTAGTGAGTTTTTAGTGGATAAGCACGAATTAGGGTCCTTATAAGTCATTTTTGATAGTTTCACGATGATGTCTGTGTGTGTGTGTATGTGGTCACCGGATTTTTGGAGGTCGGGTAACTCAAATACGAATTACCCAAAAATTTTGAATTTTGATATTTTACATTCTAACATTTTTTGCAAAAAATATAGGAAATTCTGTGATAGTTACAATTTGTCATACGACATTTGAAAGAACAAATTACATCTTGTAATATTTATTTAACATTTTTTCTATATCTCTTACCAATAAAGGCAAACTATGCCATTGGTCAAGTCCACCCTAGAGACATAACCAATTTGGTTTAAATCCCGAAACTAATACTAAATTATAACTATACTATTTATCCACATGCCACATATGGCAAGATTTACTATAAAGCCTGTGATACGTCTGCTTTAGAGCTCCACCTTTATGAGAACCCCGTTTCCACAAAAATCATCCATTTTACTTATTTCAGCAAAAAACAACTCGAAAAGTATCCACTTATTTAAAAAATTTGAATGTATGCATTTGATCTTAAAAAAATATTTCCTGCGGTGCTGAAATAATGAATGTTAGAGAATTACGGTCGGAGCCCCTTTTAAATTTCTTCTCTTTACTGTCCCAAAATATGTACGTAGGTACTACTGAGATCCTACCCAGTTTTTCTATAAATTGCAATTTCATTATTGTAGCTTTCTTATTTTTATTTGTTATACGTTTTCCTTCAGATTATTTACCTACCCTTTTGAATTAAATTTAATATTAAGGAGTCGGTACACCTAGTGTGTAGTTGTAGTTTGTAGTAGTGTATTTGCTTATTAAATTAATAACTCATACATTTTGATTACTTTATTTACCAAATTTTGGTTACAGTTTACTATCTGTATGTATTACTTTTTTTTAATTTTCCGCATTTTTTTGAATAATGGAAAATCAAGAAAATCGTCAAAAGTCAAAAATAGTACTTTACCAATAACTCTTATGTCGATTGGAATATTTTTCTCAAAAAAATTACATATTATTTTAGTATCTAATTTAAAATAAAAAATTAATCCAAATTTGAATGCTTATTTTTTTTAAACAGTCCGACGTAAAGCATAAAATTTTGTAAATATTTTTTTTTCTATAAATTGTACCTACCCAAATTACGTTATTAGTAAAGTATCTCTGTGAAGGTATACTGAGGCGTTCAGAGCTAGACGACATTGAAAAACAAATCGCTTGTTAAAAATTTACAAATTTTATGATTGCCTGTACAGAAATAGGATATTTTTTTCAGGAAATTTTTAAAATAAAAATAAATATTTTCTCTTTAAACAAAAAAACTTCAACTTCATATTCCTTGTCTTACGAACCTCGTTTTACATTTAGTAGGTTCAGGATCATTAAATGTTTTACAGTTATTTAATTATTTAATACTTAGTCACTTAACCGAACAGAAATCAAATTTAATTACTGTCATTATTTATAATTGTATAAAAAGTAAATTTTGTTACAACTGTATCGTAATTTAATTATTTATAGAAATCGAGTCTTATTCTATATTTTTCCGGGTACTAATTTCACCATCATTTTCTGCTCAGTGGAGCAGGGTAACCATCTAAAAATACAATTTCTAAAGCATCTCTTAAAATCGTTGTGTTTTTGGAAGGGTACGCGGAGCTTATTCTTTTCTTCTGCTTTTTATCTGTTCTCATTACTGGTATAATTACTGCGGTCTGCAAGCACAAGTAACAAAAGGTTCGGAATTATGGAGAGGCTTGAGTTTCCTGCAAACGCAGTGAGGATATTGTTATTGTTCTAATGAAAAGATCGTTTCCCTTAATTTCTTTTTGATAACCAGTGTACCAACAGACTCTTCAATAAAAGGGAATTCTACAATGTTGGTTGAATTGACCTTATTTCTGACGTACCTACTAACCATATCGTTCCAACTGTATACAGAGTGTTCCACAACTTAGGACAAAAAATTAATACTGTAAGATGTGCTGATCAGGAAAGAAAAAGAATTTTTCGAAGAATTCGCAAACAAATTGCATCGTATTTCAAGCAAAAAAAATTGCCACTGATCGGTTCTTATTTTTAATAATTTTTTTTTCAAATCTTTTACAATGAAAGTAATTGTTTACATAATATCTAATATTAATAAATGTCAAATTATCAAATATACCATCAAAACAGTGATACTTACAATGTACACACGTTAAGTAATAAACTGGCCTTAACTTTACGAATTTTAAAAAAATTCTTTTTGTTTCATGATCAGCACGTCGCGTCGTACAGTTTCTATACCCCTGCACGAAACTTTAATAGATTATATAATTTGATATACTGATTATAGATTTTAAAAAAGATTTTTTCAAAAATCGCAAAAATAAGGGTACCTAGTGAAAATTTCTATTTCTTGTTTGAAAGTCCATTTAACTGTGTATTTATTAATTATTACATGATAAGTGACTATTATTTGTAGATAGTCTTGTAGTATTTATTATTTTATTTTATAAATAACATAATAAATAAACAGCAATGTCAATATTTCATAAAAATATTATAATGTGATATTCTACTAACTGCTATTGAAAAATGAATATTAAACCAAAACATTTCTCTGAAATAAACATTTTGTATATCCAGAATTTTCATATAATGGTGCGTTAGTTCCATTAAAATTTTAACATGAAAATAAACAGTAAAGCTAACAAATTTATATAATAATTTGTAATCGAGATAAATAAACAGACTCAAGTTAAAATAAAAATGAAAAATAGCTTCCATTAAAATTGTTTGCAATTGCGTTTTGTATTAATATACATTTATCATATAACACAAAGCATATTTTTAAAATACAAATAGCAGAATAAATTTAAAAAACAAATTAGTAAATATTCATTAAATTTAATATCCTATAATACCTATTATTTTCATTGATATTGATAACTAATAATTAATTATTGGTTATGCGATATGTGATTTGACATTGTATAAATACAATTTTTATTATAAAATTGAAACCATAAAATGCAATTTTAATATTAATTTGTTCGTTTATAATAATTGCGGATTGAGGACATATTGAAATATGTTACATAATTTTATTTATAGAACTGTGCACATAAATAAAAGTTGTTTAATTTTATATTATATTCATAAAAATAGGTAAATACAACTGCCTACAAATGCACTCGTCTCTCGTCTGTTTTTAATTATTTTAATTTTAATCCAAGAAGCAAAGCACTGCACTTTCATTTAAATTTAAAATTACAAGCAAGTTAACTTCATCCTACTACGAAACACTATTTTAAGTCCCAGATTCCTAAAACATTTTTTCGTATTTTTCTCGCTAACTCTATCGTTATTTCATGATGATTTCTTCAGAATCCTTCTCCAGTCTACGGAATAACAAGTCGCGCTTACAGCATTAATGCTTTTCGTCATCCTACGTGGTTCATCCCCAACTAAGAAGCTTACGAATCTGTGAATGTTGATTTTAAACACAGAATTATGTACCGCGCTGTATTTTCATTAAATTTTATCTCGGAATTTGTGAAAGATATAGAGAATTGTGCTGACGTGGAAATGTAGGTATTTGTGAGTTATTTGTTATGAAAATTGAGGAATTTAAATTGGAATTAACAAATTTCTAAAGCAAAAATTAATATGAATTTGTAGAAACTAAGGTAGAGGTAGAAATGAAAATTCATTTGCACGGCCCGGGCCTTATTGACGTGCATTGGTGTATTGCTCTGCCGCCCAGTATAATAGTATGCCATAAATGAAAAAATTATAAAATTAATATGGAAAATAATTAAATTTGGTAAAAAATTATGAATAATATAAACAATTAAATTAAAATATATAATAAATAGTGAGGGCTTATTTTAAGAGATACAGAAAATTTATAAGCAAACTAGATAAAGGGGCTCGTAAGATGGTCACAATAAAAACTTCCGGTTTAACCGGAAATGAGTACCTACAACTTTTAATCTAGCATAGGGAATCGGTAATGTCATATATTATTTAGAATGTATATAAAATAAGCTTTACAACGATACCGTAATATCATAGTTTTACTCCAACCATTTAAAAATATTTACTAATATAAATCAATTACAAATATAACATGGCAAACTATGAAAATTTTACTATCACAACAATTAATTTTGTTTTGCAAGTAGGTAAAATTTGATTTTCATGGTTTGCCTTGTTCAAGGAGCATCGAGGATTATCGAGTAATTTCTCGATGAAACGAAAGAACGCACCCGTCTTCGATGGATTTCTATTTCATCGGTGACAAATACATCAAAGTTTTGCGCGAAATAAAATACAAAAGATACGTCTGAAATAAGATACATTCGTATCATGGAGGAACAACTCGATGAAAATAGCGGCGCCCCTATTTTTCGTCGAAGACGGGGTGCGTATTTTGAAGAAAATTCGCCGCCATTTTGAAATGGTTGTAGTAGAACTATGATATTATGGTATCGTTGTAAAGCTTATGTTACGTACATTCTTTAAAAAACTGTTATTACCGATTACCTATGCTAGATTAAAAGTTCACCGGATACAAATTTTTTATTGTTACCATCTTACGAGCCCCTTTATCTAGTTTAACTTTGCTTATAAACATTTTCTGTATCTCTTAAAATAAACGAATTATTTCTAGTGCCAGACTTACGACAATCACCCTGTATTGTATACCCTCATAATTAAACCAGTCCTGGTTTCTGTCTCCAGAAATAGTCTAGGCTACTGATCGGTTAAATAAATAATTACCAATGTAATATTGACAGAACTTCATTCACGACATGACATCACATTCCATTTTACAAATTTAAAACTGTTATAAAATAATTGACTAAAGTCGTTAGCATAATATTATTTCGATTATTTGATTTCGTAGGCATTAAACCATCATTGGCTACGGACCAAATTATTATGGATTATGACTAAAATTTTGGTTTACCAATATCGGCAAATGTAGAGCATAATTCAAAGGGCATAAATTTATATATTTATTCCTGATATCTGTGAAAGCTAAAACAATAGTTTATTGTTCATTATTTTATTATTTATTTTATGTAACATATAAATTTGCTTGGTATAATTAACGTTAGTGATTTGACATATGCATTTCATTTGTAGCGTTCACAATGTTACGCTGCGCTAATTACTGTTGGCGCAGGTATTTGCATGCTCCAAACCTGAACCTATCTAGTAGTTAATGTTTTCTATATGAACTACCTAAAACGAGAATTAATTATGACGTTTGACGTCTAAGATGACATTAATATTCGAGATCACCTTTGTCTTAGCAACATTTACAATTTTGTATCATATTTATAAATGTTTCTTCAGCCATTTATATAAAAGGATTATTATGAAAGGCAACTTTTAGTAAACCAAACATAAAATAAACTTATAAGCGAACAAACTAACGCGTCTGACTTCTGACGCTAATTTCAAAACTAGGCTAAATACAACATTGTAATTATTGTGAACGACAGTAGCCTAACCACAAACCAAATTCATATATTGTCAAGGCGGGAGGTTATGTGCTGGCCACATCAGATTTTTTGTAAACGGTATGAAAAATGAAATATTTAATTATGCAGCTAAATTAATAATCTTTTATTAGGTATTTACTAAATGCTTATAGAGCCTCGTATAATAATTCTTTCTGAGAAAATCCCATATAATACCTATTGTATGCAGTGTTGTGACTGATCTAGCTCAATTTACGTGATCTTTGATCTGATCTAGATCATCTTATTTTTAAGGATCTTGAGTTTGATCTAGATCAAATAAATATGATCTACGATCTTAAAATAAGATCATATTTTTAATTTTTTTTCTACGCCATATGCAAGTTAAAGTATGAAATTGAAAATTTGGCAAGAGAAAGAGTTTAATATTTTTAATAAGTATTTTTTTCTTTTTTTATGTAATGTAATACTACAATTAAATATTTTGTCTAATATTGATCTTTTTACGATCTAAAGGAAAAAAGGTCACTAATTTCAGATCTGATCTAAAAAAATATCCTATCATAAAAATTGATCTATGATCTGATCTAGATTATATTAAACGAGAAGATCTTGATCTTGATCTAGATCCATTTTAAAATCACCTGTCACAACACTGATCGTATGTAAATAAATATAACCATCCGCATAATGCAGTTCAGTAAACAAACCGTGCCATTAATAACAAATCAATACATACCATTTCAAATACAGCAAATATCTGCAACACATTTTATTAAATGAAGCTTAATTCACACCAAACTAATAAAGTTCAACATTCTCTACATCTCTGGAGTCTGGATTGATATTTTCTATAGCATTCACTTAATTAAAACCACATAATCTAAATTCGCGGCATAAATTTCCTACCTGCAGTGGGACCAAGCTACATGACCACCATTTTGTGCACGAAGCACGAGAACTGTTCATTTGCATGCACGGTACGGTGTAATGTTTGACTAAGTTATAACGACTTGTGTGGAAAGTTGCGTCATTCGTAATTGTTCCGGTTCCCCGGAAGACTATGGCAGGAAAGGGTGGGAGGAGTGGTCAGTCGAGGAACGCTTCTATGCTCCTGGGAGTCCTGATGGTCTTGCTGACGTCACTGCCAGGTAGAGTTGTTTTGTATCATCGGATTTACACTGAATATTAATTTATATCTAGGGCGAATTTGCATGATTAGAAACTAATTGGTATGATTAAATTAAGGTTAAACCGGCGGTAGCTTCAAACTTTTTATAAAGTATTAAAAAATATTAACGTGGAAAAGAAAATCCCTTAATTCCATATTTATAAAATCATTACTTATATTGACTAACATTACAGGTTTCTGTTCTGTCACTATACCAGCAATATACCTACACCACTATATTTCCATAAATCTGAGATCACTTATTTTAAAGTACTATTGACATTGAATTATGATTATAACGGATAGAATTGTCTGGCAGGGTGTTAAGAGGAATGCCCACTGGTTTTGAAAGTACATTTAACGAATCAAATATGCCGTCACAAACAATTGATACCAATTGTGACTACATCGGTTGATTCAATGAATGAACCATATTTAACCACTTTCTACTACAAAAGGTGTTTCGTTAGAGACATGAAATTGGCACTAATTTGAAATATTTTTAAACAATTTTTTTATATATGAAACATGAACAGTCCAGACTATGTCCGCTTAGTGTCAGTTTTTTAATTTTCACGTTAATTTTTAAATATTTTATCTTCAAAGTTCTTCAAATTTTACTAACTTTGGAGCTTAAACAAACATGTACAAATTTAAAATTTAAAAAAAATGGCACTAGACAGACCTAGAGACATCTTTTATCTATAAATTTAAAAAAGAGCAAACAAATCGTTCCAAAATTAGAGTCAATTTCATGTCCCCAACGAGAACATATATTTACTTTTTGTAGGGATGAGAATTCCTCTTAACATAAACATCACACTTCTCCTACCACTATTTATACTGACCTGTCTCGTTTACGTCCACTAAAATGAGTTATCTTATTATGGTATATATCTTATTAGAAAAAACAAAAATTTCTTCTTTAAAAGTATAGTAAAACAAACCTGTGTATTAAATAGTAAATGAACACAATATTTCATAGTCTTTGAAAAAGCATCTTTAGCTTAAAAGTTACTGAATTCGCTCATAAAAGCAAAGCAATAAATGTTAAAGTAACTTGAATCTTGAATGAAGCTTGTTGCAGTACATTTAAAATAAGGATCGCCACATTTGAACTGTTATTAACTGAGTCGTTTTTAAATGAGATACTCGCAATTCGCATCTCAAATGAAGCGTTGACAGTTTCGTTATTCGAAAACGTTGTTCCTCAAATACGTTATGCTAAAACGTGGTGTTACACTCAAGAATACTTATTTTATTCCTTTTTATTTCTAAAAGTTAAAATCTTGTATTGAAGTTTGATATTCAGATGATATAAAACTAATACAATATCCTACAAATTAAATTGATAATAAGATGAAATTGTTTCGCTACAGTATTTCTTCTTTAGTCTTCTCTTGTATCTTCCAATAACCCTGTTTAGTTTCATCTCTACAATTCTTTTGTATTAAAAGCAGCACACATTTCTGGAATTGAAATTTCGCTGAAAGCTTGTGTCGAACTCACCCAGTAGGTAATCCCCCAATCCCTTTAGGTCAAACTCCAAACATCCTGCCTTAGTCTTGACTTATTCACCCGGAAACCTTCATACAAAACAGTCATTCCGATCTCTGATCAGTCTGGCTCTGGCTCTGAAGCACTGAACAGTATGAAGTGAATCAAAATCAAATACCCGCCGTGCGTCGTTCAGCGAGCGCTCACAGAAACACAAACACTCAGTTCAACCGGCAAGACATCGAGCTAACAAAACCACAATGAGCGCATATATTCAGCAAAATTCTAACCGACTGTCAACAATCAGCTTTGCAGTAGACAGTGATTCCGAAACATATTATTTTTGATGTTTTCAGTTTAGAATTTAGCAAAATTATTATTGTATTTATTATAGCTATTAATATAACAAGAATATTATGCGATTTATAATACCGAGGATGTTGCTAAGAGACGAGGTGAAACCGAGTCTCTTTGAACATCCAAGGGGGCTTAAATCGCATATATTCGCGTTATATTCAAAGCTTAATCGTATCATCAAAGATAGCGATGTTAAAATAAATCAAGAATTTTATTTGTCAATTAGTTGACAGTTCGCATATTATGGAAGGTTTTGATGTTATTATGGTTGTATCTAACGTATTAAGTCCGTAACTAATGAATTATAAGTATCTAACGTATTATAAGTAACTAACGTATTATGTTGTTTATAATTATTAAAAAATGTTACATGTTATAAGGTAATAACAGTTGACCGATACGATTAAAATTATTATTTGTCGTGAATAGTGTGACCTGTTGTTTAAGTTACTAGAAGAACGAAGACCTTAAAGGTAGTGTTGCCGTCTAGATCTAGACTTTATAGACTCTTGTCTTGTCTTGTCTAGATTATCAAGACTAGACTGGCAAAAGTCTTGTCTTGAAATTTCAAGACAAGACAACACTTTGTTATTATAGATCAAGACTCTTGACAAAATTCTAGACAATTTTCAAGACTCTAGATTAACGAATAAATTGTAGGTAGGTAATATGAATTTTTCGAGGAATTTTTTTACTCCCATAGGTACATTATAAGATAAGTACAAAGTATCAACCAAAATTGAAAGAATTACTGTCAATTCAAATTAAGAAAGTTTCCTTGTACCTATACTTATACTTATCTACTCAATAAATATAATAATAATAGATACAACAGAATATATTCTGGCAATATTTCTATAATTCGAGAAAATTGCTATATTACAAAATATAGGTACTGCAATTTTGATCAAATATATGAAGTATTCAAATAAACAAATTTCAAAATTTCTTGTCTAGACGGCAACACTGCTTAAATAAAAAAAATTTTTCCAATACTCCTATATCCACTAAAGTAAGTACTACAACATTTGCCATTACTTTGAGTCTTCAACTATCATTTTTTTTTGTAAATTTTGCTTAGTTGCATCGACCGCCGGTTAATTACACTTTTCATTTTTTACTTCCTTGTACGAAGTAAGGAAGTATTGTAATCGCGAAAAATTTCGGTTCTCAGATTTTGACGGAAATATCCGTTTTGACCTTTTCTGCATCCATTATGACTAGTTTCGACGTGACGTCTGTACGTACGTACGGACGGACGGACGGACGTATGTGTGTCGCATAACTCAAATACGGTTAGACGTAGAGAGTTGAAATTTTGTATTTAGGACTGTTATAGCATCTAGTTGTGCACCTCCTATTTTTGGTTTCAATCTATAAACCGGAAGTAGTACTTTTTAAAAATATTTCGATAAATATTTAATTTAACACAAATTTTTTTATTTTAAATGAAAGATTATGTGATTATTACCTAAAATCGGTATTTTATAAATATTTTTGTATCTGGTATTATTTAGGAATAATTAAAGTATATATGTATAATTTAGTATTTCTTTATCTTGTAGTCCATGATCGATTAACATTTGTTACTACGTAAAATTTAAATGATTATGACATGACAGTGACAATAGTAAAATATGCTTTATATCTTCTTCTGCAGTTTAAATAAAATGACTAAAATATATTTGTGAGTATACTAGTATAATAAGTTAAAATAATTTTTTATATTATTCTACATTTTAGTTATTAAGAAAAGTATGAACACACAAGGCGTACAAGGAAGTCATGTGGTGTCCACGTCAGATTTTTTCTGAAAGTGACTGTATTGAACTTATTTTATTCTAAATGCGAATGTATAATTCAAATAATAGTTTGGGAACCGCTCTCACTAGCATTGCGCGATTGCATTAGTGTTCATAGTGCAATTACGCTGCTAGTTCTAGCTTATTATTCTAGATATAATAAAGTTACGTGAATCGCTCGCAAACCGCGAACCATCCAACCATTTGCACCGTCCCCTGACAGTGCACATCGCGGTTTAGCGATTAGTTCTAGACTTGCTCATGAGGCACCAATGTACTGTAGGATACTCTAGTTTAGTTCACTAGTTGGCGGATCTAGGCTAATTAATGCTGGTATGCTGGATGAATTTCGTTTGCTTACAAGATACAACCGTGCAACGAGGCTAAATTGTCGACTAAAATATCTCAATCGTGACGTGAATTAAACGAGCAACAAATAAGGGAAATACATCCTGTTGAGAAATTTGATATGTGCTAGATTTACGCATTAAAATTTGAGACACTTTCAAAAACGAAACTTACATTTCAATTTCACATTCGATCATTCGATCCTTACTATTATAACTATTAGTCCAACCTAAATTGCAAGTTTTTAGGCCTCCGTGTAAATTGAATGTTAAAATAGTTTTTTTGCGAGATATTATTAAGAACACTCTATTAATTAAAATTAAGGTTGTCGCCATTTTTACTTTTGAGTAATACGACCGCCATCTTGGAAAAATGGTAACCGAAAACAGTTTTTTTTAACTGTAAATCCTTATCCAAAGATAATTAAATTGTCTTTAAGAAAGATACGATAGGTCATATTCGATATCTGCTATAGTTAGATTAGAAATTAAAAATAATTATTACAAATTATGTATCAATTACTAAAGAAACAAAATGACATACTAACCTATTACGAATATTAGCAGTTATTTATAACAGATATTTTATTTTATTATCAACTTTAATATAAGGTGGTAGTGGCAACGAAAAATTTTAACTGGGAACCATGGAAATTAATTTTGTGATTTAAAAAAAATTTGACATGTATAAAATTTATATTCGCTCAAATTTGATACCACCTATTGTAATAATTTATGTTACGTTGCGGAATATGTATCCAGTGACTCAAGTAAAGCATCCCGCTCTTTTGAAAAATGATTTTTTTGTTCATTTATATTTATTTTCAAAGTATGTAAACAAGTCGTATTTATTTTTATTTGTATATGTTGTTTTGTTTATGTTATATGATATTCTTGTACATTGTTGACAAAATGTAGTTTATTTTGTTGATTTATATAAATTGTTAGTAAAAATCAATAAAACAAAGTTGCATATCTGCATATATTAGTAAAATATTGTATATTTGTTTTTATTTTGTGCATATATTGGGCATATATTGGATATATTTTGGCCTTATTTCAATGCATAGTGCAGGCATATTTCAGTCACATTTTCCTGCATATAATCCGCACTCCAATAATAATTTATTGATCATTGTAACAATTATTTTTCAGTTACAGTCAAGTTCAGCACTAAAATTGCAATAATTTTCTTTAGCCAACAAATTTAACTATAAAAAGCTTAATACCTAATAATCAGAGTTGTATGCACAAACTAACAATGACTCCATGTCATCAAAAGAAGCAATATAAATATTTTTGAAACTCTGATAGTAGTGTCTTTAAATCCTTTTTTTACTTATTGAAAGTTGCACTTAAATGCAATAACAGTACTATGCACAGTGCAACTCAACTTCCGTCCAAGTATTGCGGAGTGACGCGAATCACGAATGCAAAGCAATAACAACGTAGGTGATACGAACTCCGCAACTGCAGAATGTTAAAAATGCAAGCGAATAGGATACTTTACATTCCAACTTGCATTGTTGTTTTTGTTCCGTGCGCGCCCCAAATGGAAATAGTTTGGGAAAGGTGCTGTATTGTTTTGTTTTTATGGTGTGGTGTGGGTGTGGGTTTTCTAAATGGGAGGTTAAATAGCTCTTTCCAACTGATTTTCAGAACTAAAGAGCTGCATAATATAGAAAAAAATGCATTTATAGAGTTCCACTCTAACAGAAAAAAACTATAGATTGCTCTTAGCATACCTTCAAGAAAAAAAAAATATTTCATTGCCAATTATTACAGATAATGCCACAAAACGTCATACGTTTTAGAAATTTTATTTATAACGAAAGGCATTATTTCGTCAAAATTTCGCGATTAAAAAATTTGTAATATTTGCAAGTTACCATTATGCCTAGTGCACACGGAGAAACATTTTGACATGTTTCCTGAAAAAAGTTTCCGGAAACTTCAAAGTTTTAACTGCTCCTATAAAAATGAGGCGTTTTCTTGAAACATTGTGAAGTGCAACTAACTTCTTATTTCAAAAAAAATCTCCATTTTCTGGAAACTTTTTTCATGAAACTTACCAAATATTTAAAAAAAATTCTTACAAATATCTCGGATGTTATTTGGATATATTATTGAACAAGAACCCAGTTATTTTTTTTCAGCAATCCCCAAACCGGAAGTAGTGCTTTTCATAAATATTTTAATAAATAATTAATTTATAGCAATATTTTTTATTTCAAATGAAAGATTATAATATATTATTAGCTACAATTTTGTAAATTGTTCTGCCATAGTATTTTAGGAATTAAAGTATTATTTATAATTTAGCGTTTGAAACTTCAGTATCGTATTGTCTATGAACCATGATTGTTTAACAATAATTGTTACTACGAAAAATTAATTGAATATGACAGTGCCAATAGTGACACATCATTTATATCTTCTTGTAGAGTTGACTAATTTATTTTTGATGAAAACCACGGTATCATAGCAACAGATAGGAAACATGCATGTTTAAATCATTATGTTACGCTCATGCTGCGTCTTCAATTAACATTCTCACACGGCCATTCTACTGTTTGTAAGATGACATTTTAGAAGACTGCAACGAATGTCGGAAATGCGAATTTCGGTGGTAGGCGTAGAAAAAAATATTTTCGTCCGTGTCTGCTCCATTGTAAATGCCAGTTTGAATGCTGTGGACGATTGTTTTTCTCGAAGGATGTAAGTTTAGTCTACGTATACAAACACATCCTGTCCTTTCCTTTCTACTTCGTTCTTGTATCCACTTCATTCTACTGCGTGATACACAGGAAATACAGCAGCAGAATGAAGAAGAAGAAGAAGAACATGAACACCGGCAACACACAAAACCTACACGCTCTACACGGCCCGTTATTTACATGGGAATACATGCAAATTGAATGAAATGTATTCAAACGTAGTCTGTTTCATTTGTCTTCAACGAAGACATCACCAAGATAGTAAATGCCAATTAAATTTATGGACAAATAAAATGTGAATCTTTCCGCACCATTTCATGTTTCATTTGTTATTCGTTCTCTTTTGCAATGACAAATAATGTCTGTGCCAACCAATGCTCATTTAACTGCTTTATTTTTTTTATGAAAAAAATAATTGCAATAGATTTTTTTATTTGTTTATATTAATATATTATATTTTCACTGGTCGATATCTAAATATTATGAATCTCGGGTGTGCAGCTTGCACAAAAATAAAAGATAAAATTAATTATTTCAATCATTAAATATAACTCTTTATTTAATTTTTAACTCAGAAAATTATATTATAAGTGGATCAATGCAAGTCTCGTAATGCGTCTAATTTTAAATTTTTTGTAACGAAATAGTTATTTATGTATCTAGAACGAAAAGTGAAACTTTAAGGTACTAGCAAGTTGTTTACGGCCGAGGCGCGAGCCGAGGTCGTAATTACTTGCGAGGACCTTAAAGTCACTTTTCGTTCCAGGTACATACAAAATTTTATTTCATACTGGTTACTAAAGTTGTTGAATTATAGTATTTATTAATAGAAATTTGCAAAAATTCGTAGAATTATGATACAAGTAGGCTAAATAACAATTTCTATAGGGACAACAATTTGTTTATAAATAATGAAAAAATAATAAACTGACGTATAATGTATAAATTAAAAGTAAAATTTTACTTTAAAGTCCTAGAACTTTAAAGTTTCACTTTTAGTACGATAAATCGTCCGAAAAATGTCACTTTATGTCACAGTATGAAATAAAAATTGGTAAGTTATTCTGAAAATGATAATTTTTACTTCAACTTTAAAGGAAAAACTAAACATACATTTCACCATTTTGACACCTGTTGTAATGGTCTCCCTTAAAGTATTAAAAATGAAATACTATATAGGTATAGGCAATACGGAAGTAGCACATTTTTAATCATTTATTTTTGTTCCCGTACCCATTCAAAATGTAATAAAGAAGTTACACCAATGATCCAATCTATAATCAGTAACTTACTTAGGTTTTAGCCAACCCACAAGAATTTGGCCACTTATTTATTTGCGTTGGTTTTATTTATGTTTTAGCATTACCTATCTCTTGATTTGTTTAATAACTTAGGTACTCCTATACCTACATGCGAAAAAAGCGTGTACGAATAGCCGATAGGAATATTTGGTATTTATGATTGGGTTGCTGGTAAATTTTGATTTTTTAAAGTACCTATGTATTTTTACAATTGCATCCTTAAAAACTATTTTCCTTTTAAATTGAGACACTGGGAAGTGGGAAATTTCGCCTTGTTTTGCTTGACATTCTCTTACATTTTTCAAAACAAAATTCGTGCCTAGGATATACATAAATCTGGAGAAAACTATAAGTTCATGAGCATAAGTGTTTGTATTCCTGGTTTGATAAACTACTGTAGATCTAGTGATGTAAGATGAATATGCAAAGAAAGTAGTATGGTGTTGAGTTAATAATTCCAGTAAAATCAATATCACAGTATAAAAGTAATCATAATCACACTGTCTTCGAAAAAATAAAAAGCAACCCTTTCTCAGAAAGGGAAACTCGCAATCACGTCGCAATTCTCCCTTGTTGCTGTCGCCTGCCGCGCCATCTGTACATCGACGCACGACTGCCTGCAATACACGCAGTCGCACCTTCGTCTGTCCACGTTACTCGTTACAGCAACAGCACAGCCTGCTATTCGCTATTGCTATTGGATTTCGATTTAATTAAGCTGGTGCCCGTACGGTACAAATTTTGTTTTTTGTCTCTTGGTAGAGAGTGTAAGAGTGCGAAGACTGGTGATTGGATATGATTGCGTTCGGTTGTTGGTTAATCCTTATACTACCGATATACAGCATGTTTCATAACTTCGAGTCCATACGTTAATGGTATATGTTGTTTGATATGCTAATTACGAATCTAAAAGATTTTTAATTCGAAAAATTAAGGGTTGTTTACCTAAAACATTTTTTGTAGTACTTAATTTGCATGAAACCGAAAGATGAAAATTTCATAAATTTCATTTTCAAAATTTCATGAAATTTGTCATGTGAAAATTTCATAAATTTCATGGATTTCGAACAAAAACTAGAAACATTTATTTTTGAGTATTAATTTTGTCACCCGCGGGAACAATTTTATTATTTATGTGAAATAATTAATAATTAAAAGTACCTAATAAATTTCTGAAAATTTTATATTTTTCGACAATATTTCACAAAAATTTCGAAATTGGAGAAATGTCAAAATTTTATAGATTTTTGCAGATTCTTCATGTCTGCATTATACCTGGCTAATGATCTGATGCATTTTTTTTATAAACAGTATAATTATGTAAAAGGAACATAAATTGCAGGGGACCCCTATTTAAGGCCTGTACCCCATTTTAGGGGGCTTTCATAGTAAAGCAACTAGGCACTGCGCACTAGTATACCTATATATGAATTGCTGTTTATGTATCAGAGGTATGGGAGATCATTTTTCATTCTCAATCATATTTGTATGGTAGTTTTAACTCTTTTTGTTAAATTTATTAACAAATTATTTCGTCCAATTATTATCATTATTATGCAGCAATTTGTTCTCTAACTTTTATTTTTTGAAACATTTTTCGCTAACATAATTTGTAAAGAACAATAGGTAGGTAAATAACTGGATTCCCAAATTAATCTCCCTTTTTCACCAACAGAAACAGAGCCCCCATATATTTCAATTACGTTTGATAATTAAAGCGAATAGATTGGTAATATGGTATTAGTAGTACCTAAATACTTCTGAAAGAGCTGTAGGTATTACAAAAAAAATTAAATAAAATTTTTTCATTTCAGTTTCTGAAAATTAGAGGTAGCTACAAAAATGTGCTTTAAACTGTAATAATCCGAGAAAAGGATGGGTAACAGGGTTTGCAGGACTGCGCCAGTTAGTTTTATACAAAACTAACAAAACATATATAACACACACTACACGTAACTATATATATATATATATATATATATATATATATATATATATATATATATATATATATATATATATATATATATATATATATATATATATATATATATATTTATTAATGAACATTGGCTAAAAATATAACTACACAAAGCGATATAAACGAAAACACTAAACTCTACTACATAAACGAAAAACACAAAACTACAATCTGTTCGACATATAGAGTCGTGTGACTCAACAGATTACTAATTACGTAATTGTACCAAACTCATGAGAACGGCGCTCTCTCAGCAAAACCCGTCTCTGTACCGATCTGAGTCAGACGTTCACTGACTCTACGTAATTAGTCGAAACTTATTAAACTTTACTCGAGCTCGAGAATACATTTTCTCGAGCGTCTGAACTTAACGAGGAGCACCTACTGACTGATCATACTTAAATTTTTATTATACTTCTAGATACAGCTGCGTATATGGATCACCAATTATTGTAATAACACATTTATCTTCAAGCATAAACAATAATAACTGAACAGTGTAATGCACTTATGCTTGAAGACAAAGGATCCATATACAAAACTAACTTAAGTCATCTACACGTGGGAGAAGTAAATATAATAAATTTCGAAGATGTTGATTACTCATCAAAATTAGATCTAAATCATATTGCGCATTGTTACAAAACTAGAAGCTAATTTTACATTATTTGTTAGTTTTTCCATAAAAAAATTCAGTTCAAATGTTTTGTAATCAGAAATTTATTTTTTTGTTCGTATATGTTTTGTATAATACTCATTTTATATTATGTATTTCCTAATGAAGATTCAGTGAAGCGAAACGTTGTAAGTATTTTATTAATAAAATATTATAGAACTTAAAGCCAAAAAATTTACTGATATTATGAATTAAAATGATGAAGAAAATGACACATAATGTAAGATTTATTTTACGTTATTAATCTTCTCATTTTGTGTGTAATAAAAGTACCCGAAGTAAGAAATAAAAATGAGGTCCTCTTAAAGCAACCTCCCTCCAGCTTAAACCCACATCATTCTAATTCACCGTCCTCATCAAATCACCTGCCCCGTCCGCCCCTAATTCATTCAGCCACTGCTTGTCTTTCTCTTGGTGAGTTTGCAAGCTGCTGACTCGCTAAGTTCTCCTGCTGAACTCGGGCGAGGAAGCGACGATCCGCCAGTGTTTGTCTTCGCAGGACCTTTGCAGGGTAATAGGACTATAGTTTACATGGTAATGTATTGCTGGGGGTGCAGCTGAGTTGCAGGAGCGGGGCGGGGAGGGAGACGAAGGGACAGAGGCAGCGACGGCTGCTGAATGAGACCGATCGATACAGACAGAGATGGAACCATGTCTAAGGTGATATTATGAGGGTGGTGACCTTGGAAACTTCGGAATAATCAACAGAAATATTGAATTATTTGAAGCTCCTTTTAGACCAAACAAAGCAATATTGTTTTCGTGCTATTTTTAAAACAATAGAAAGCTTTATGCAATTTTAAACATCAAGGTTCACTGTAAACCCTGAACCTGAACTTCTTTTTACACTCAATGAATTATTAATTACTATTCGCGTTATAAGGTTTCATTTTTTATCTACGACTAATGTATAACATTAATATTAAATGTGTGATGGTTGCTACATAATGCCATATATTAATCCCGCAGGGAATAATAGTCAGTATTCCCTCCTCTGCACCAACCAGAAAATTACTTTACCTGAATCAATTTATCCGTACAAATTATTTTTTTTAATAATTGCACTGTTTAATGACGTAACTATGGTGATACAGAATTGACATTTGGAAATGTCAAAATGTTTTTCGTATTGGTATTTATTTTATTAAAATCTTTTATGAAATATAATTATGTCATAGATAAAGTAGGGTGCATGTCACTGCGCCAAATTGCCACTGTGCCAAATACCCGCTGTGTCCAATTGCCGCAATGCCAAATTGCCACTGTGCCAAAACGCATCCCCACCACTTACATACTTGTAATAACGTATGTCGAGAGACTACTGCAAATTTGTTTCGACACAGAGGCAATTTTTCCCAGTGGCAATTTGACTCAGCGGCAATCCGACACAACAGCAATATTTAGACATACTGGCAATCGGGCATAGCGACAATTGGACATAACAGGAGCATTTTGACATACACTAACAAAGCTAACAAAACCGTACTAGAGCCCCACAAACTCGGTTTTGGTATTTACTACACTAACAAAGCTAACAAAACCGTACTAGAGCCCCACAAACTCGGTTTTGGGCGCTATGCCCGATTGCCAGTATATTGCTGTTGTGTTGGATTGCCGCTGAGTCAAATTGCCACTGGGCCAAATTGCCTCTGTGTCGAAATAAATTTGCAGTAGTCTCTCGAAATACTTTATTACAAGTATGTAAGTTGTGGGGATGCGTTTTGGCACAGTGGCAATTGGACACAGCGGTATTTGGCACAGTGGCAATTTGGCGCGGTGGCGTGTTCCCGATAAAGTACAGTATACAACTCGCTATAATGGTTATTATTCCCTCAGATGATTAAAACACTCGCTCGCTCGCTCGTGTTGTAAACTTCATCTTCAGAAATAATAGTATCCATTATAGCGTCGTTTTTTACCTCTCGTTTTCATTTGTTAATCGAAAATATTAAATTTTGTTAATTGATTTTATTTTGAATTGTTTGTAAATATATGCAATTATGCATACAACACACAATTTAAAAAAAAAAATTTAGGTATATTTGGCTCGATATTCCCTGTATATTTTTTCAAATCAAAACTCTCTGTTTAGTCAAATGAATTTTGATTGGTTGACAATGACATGTGGAATAATTATTTGATAATATTTTCTTTGAATCAACTCAAAATCCGATTTGTTAACTGGACCAAAAAAACTGAACCAAAACATCACAACTTTCAAATGATTGTGGCACATAACAAGCGCCATATAATATTATAATACTACGTTTATGATAGTACATATAAAATTGAAATAAATAAAACATATAATTATTCACAAACCCTACTGAAAATAGCTCTGTTTCAACGTTTTTATCACATCAGTGGCAATGCGGAATGCAGACCATAGATATAATATTACACTTGCTATATACAGATATATAATAAATGCTGCATTGTACAATAATACTAAAAATTAAATATTATAGCTATTAATATAACAAGAATATTATGCTATTTATAATACCGAGGATGTTGCTAAGCGACGAGGTGAAACCGAGTCTCTTTGAACATCCCAGGGGGCTTAAATCGCATATATTCGCGATATATTCAAAGCTTAATCGTATCATCAAAGACAGATATGTGAAATCAAATCAACAATTTTATCTGTCAATTAGTTGACAATTCGCGTAATATGGAAGGTTTTGATGCTATTATGATTGTATAAGGTATTAAGTTCTTAACTAATGAATTATAAGTATCTAAGGTATTATAAGTAACTAATGTATTATGTTGTTTGTAATTATTATCAATAAATGTTGCATATTAAAAGGTAATAACAGGTGATGATACGATTAAATACCTAACTAGACTAGTGAGTAAAGAAGTTGAAACATACACTCTGTATCTGTTCTATACGCTTACAAAAAATAACGTACATTACATGGATTGGGCTATAAACGAATGAATTTTTTAGACATTTTTACTTGAGAGACTTGTTTACGTTGAGTTTTCCAGCAAAAAATTACTTAAAGAAATTGCGTTAAAGACATATTCTATCTTCCATCATCCTGTCATGAGATTAAGATAAATTCCGTCTAAAATAATATTCCGTCAGTGATGAAAACGGTAAATAAAAATTTGATATATCTCCCTGCGAGTGTCACTTTACATTTGTAGGTATCTTCTCGGGTTTATTTACTCATCTTTGACATCAAACAACCCGATTATAGAATTCGATTTGGAGAGATCTCGTGGTAAGTTAATATTTACAAGGTTTAGCCATTTGAATAGAGGTTTCAAGTGAAAAATACTGTTCTCTATTGTCGTTGAATTTGTATCTGCTTTCAAGAATATATTCAAATGCTAGCATGGTTCATTTTGACAAGGTATTGTTTAGTTTAGTTTAGTTTATTGTCTTTGGCCAGAGTTTACAAAAAGTAATTGACAAGTCACAAGTTACATACATTCATAAAAAAGAACAACATATTAATAAAATCGTCAAATTTTATACATATAATAATTAAAACACAAAGTACGTAGGGCGAAAAAGAAATCAAGAGCAAGGTTACCTACGTGCAGTGCTCCATGTCAATTGCAGGTATTCATCTGTGCTGTAAAAACAGTGTTCTAAGAGATAACATTTAATGTTTCTTTTAAAACTGACCATAGTAAGGTCTCTAATTTGTTGAGGAACATGATTATATAGATTTACTTGTAATGTATTTTTGGCAGATTTACTTAATTTGAATTTATTACCTCTAAGTAGATCTGCAGAGCGTGTATTATACACATGGAGGTCGCCATTTTTTACGAAATCCGTGTTTTGTAGCTCCAAAAGAGAAAAATAGATAAACAACGTTGGCAGTGGCATGATTTCTAGTTGTAGGAAAAGATTTTTACAACTTTGCCTGTAACCCGAATTTGTAATAATTCTTATGACCTTTTTCTGCAACTTGAAAATTATTTCTGAGTGGCTAGAGTTTCCCCACAGAACTATAGAATATGAGATTTGAGAGTGAAATAACGCGAAATATGCATTGCGTAAGTTGTCTGTAGACAAAGATTCTGCTAGATTTCTAAATAAGAAAACAATACCAGCCAATTTTTTTGACAAAATTGATATATGTGGTTGCCAGTTTAGATTGTATTTGTTGACGCATAAGTGGCTTTTAATTTTGTATGCCAACTGACGTTTTAACACTTGTTGGAAATATAATGTGCTGTCAACAAAGTTAAGCTTCGAGTTTGTGGTTTTTACCTCTTTATATGCTAATTTTATGACATTAGATTGTTAAAAACGAAATAATACATTTTTGTGACTGATGAATTTATCAGGCCGTGAAAAAAGTTTTAGCAAGCTTTATATTTTATTTTGAATAATATGCAGTGTAAACGGGAGGATGCAACTGGGCGCTGAAAAATATTATTTATGATGTAAATTAACAAGTAAATCTGTTTATTTTATTTAAATTTATTCTACTGTTTATTTTATATTCATTTATTCTATTGTTTACAATTATTATTGTGATAAAGTTGTAATATCTTTGATATTAGATTCCAATTCCAGAATTTGAAATATATTAGTTTATGCATTATACCAGTGTACCTGCGAATAAACGAATAAAAATTGTCGACTACAATTTTGCAAGCATTATTATTATCTATGTTAAAATTATGATATCTCCTTATGCTTTTATTATTGTTTTTATTAAGTTCTGAACATGTTGAATTAGTAACCAAAATAAAATAGGTAATATACCATGTGTCTACTTCAAATCTGTTATATGTAGGTATAGGAAAAACAATGTTATCTTTTAAATTATGCTGTAGTCTGTAGTTACTTTCCTATTGATTTTAGATGAAAGTAATAAATAAATAAAAAATGTTGTCCAATATTAAAAACTATAGAATATGAGACCATAGTCGATCATATTGCTTTGTTAGTTGAGAAAAACCCAAGAGAAAATAGCCATGTATAGCATTTTAGAATCAAGAACGAATATATTATAATGTTACAGTGTTTGCAGAGAAGTGTAGTGGAAGTGTATAGTTTTTACTTGACAAATACATCCAAATATTCTCCAATGAGTCCCACGTACTCTAGACTAAACTTTCGTAGGTGGAATGTTTCAATGTTTGCAGTTTGCGAAATAATTGTATCTTGCGTTAAAAATTTACGCTTTATCATAATTTACTGATATTTAATATAAGTTTTAAGTTTGCGAACCAAATCTATAGATCGTTGATAATGTTAGATATTTTTTTGTTATTGCTGATAAATTATCAGCGTATGCAACAAACTTAAATCCATGTAATGTAATACTTTGATTGATTATACATTACAAACTGGTTGGGTTTTCTCAAATATGATTCGAACTATTTCAAACATACTCCTCTTAAACCATACGAATATTCGTTTTCGATTAGGCTAGAATGATTTACGCTGTGGTTAAGTCCAGAAAGATACCATATAAATTTATTTATACGATAGCCGTAACCCTTGACCATATTTGGGTTTGATATTTATTTACGGAACATACCATAACATTACGTTTAACTTGTCCTTGTTAGTGAAATACATATCCTTGTTCCTTGTAACCGCTCTTGATGTATTCTTGTGTACAAAGGTGTTCAATCAAGCAGAGATCGATCGTTGATAATACACTTTAACATAAACAGATCCTGCCAAATCCACATGTTGACAATACCTAAACGGTATTAGTTTACCTCAACAATATCAACTGCATAACCAATTATATCCAAACATAACCGCCTCTCTAACCAATTACAGTTTCACTCTAGTTTACAACTAAAATCTACAAACCTACAAGCCATTCGCTTGTTAGCAACCACAGCCGTTTTGATGGCATTCGTTAGCAATCGATATCGCGCGGGTTCTGCGGCAGTTACCGATGCATCGGTTACGGTAATATGTAGATGCTGGTGAAACCGGCGGCGGCGGACGTCTTTGTGGTCTGCTGGTGTTGCCGAGTGATTTAGATGGCACTGGGAATGTTTTCTCCCCGCAGGAAGACGCTGGACGATGTTAAGGATTCTGTTGCCAATTGAAACCAGTGCATGATTTACGTGTAAGCTCCCACTTTTTGGGGGGCCCCAAAAAAATTGTAGAGTGAATAATAGACTTAATTGTTTTAAAGTGGCTTAAAAACACGTAATAAAGTTTAGTTCCGTAATAAATTATTTTATAAATGATTTTTGATTGTCGAACCAAACTGTTTTATCGGCTAGCATAGCAACTACCTTATCAACGAGTGGCCATTTTCTTGTTTGGAACCAGAAAGTGACGTCACACTAAACAAGTCTATTGTCATATACCGGGTGTAGACTTTATTTTTGACCTATAGGAAATACAATGTTAAATTTTTAATTTTGCTTTAGTTTTTACCTATTGATTTTAGAACAAAAATGTATGGCACGGATGATCGCAACCAAAAATATTAGGTGATCAACTAGATGCAACATTAGTCTCAAATACAAAATTTCAACTTTCTACAACATACCGTATTTGAATAATGCGAAAAATACCAAATAGTTCCCTTTTGGCACGGACGATCGCAACCAAAAATAAGAGGTGCACAACTAGATGCTATAATAGTCCTAAATAAATAAAAATTTCAACTTTGTACGTCTAACCGTATTTGAGTTATGCGACATACATACCTACGTCCGTCCGTACGTTCGTCCGTACGTACAGACGTCACGACGAAACTAGTCATAATGGATTCAGAAAAGGTCAAAACGGATATTTGCATCAAAATCTGGAAACCTAAATTTTTCGCGATTACAATACCTCCTTTTTACTCCGTACAAGGAAGTAATTAACAATTTAGGCTATAGTTTCAGACTGCCATGTAAAATTAAAAAAAAAAAAAACAAGTATATTTATTCCGTCACTCTGACAGTTGACAGATTTGAAATTATTGTTCTAATTAATTTATTGGACCATAAGAAGGATTCACTAATCAAAAAATAAATTAATAATTATTTTATTTTCCCTCTTTTCTTCCTAAGCTACATTTTATCATAATTAATTGAAGTATTTATTTTTTATCTGACATTCGTTTTATTTTTCATGGCACTCTGTAAACAGCTCAAATATAGCAAATTTAATTTACTTTTATCTCGTTTTATATCAATAAATAAGGGCTCGTTGGATGCCGTTTGTTATTCTGAACATGTTTTGTATTTACAGTTTTGCTCTGAAATTAAAAAGGTGCAAACTTAGAGCGAAACTAAAATTTTAACATTTTCCCTATAGGTCAGAAAAAAAGTCTACACCCGGTATAGTTAAATAATATACTGCAGCATTATTTGTCCCAATGCCGCACGTCCGGATTTTTTAGCGCGTGTTTTCGAAGAACAAAACGTTATTGTGCCTAGAGTTTGCATTACCGATAACCGGTTAACCGCTATTACCGGTAATTATGACTACCGAAATTACTGATAAATTTCGACAGCAATTGCGAGTATTTCAGTAATTTTTAAAATTATTTCATTATTATGTTACAATAGAAATAGAACGTGAAAATTTCTTTTACTATAAACACGGGGATGCCGCTACACTCGAGCTTCGAGCATGCGCTGACCTTTTGTAGTTCGAGTGAGCCGTCAGACGATACAATATTTCTGACCTTTTATTTAGTATTTACAGTGTGATTCTTTCATAATTTGATTGTTAACATTATTTTGGAAAGTGTTTTTTGTGTCCGTACTGGTGTTACATTTCAGATAATTAACATGGTTAGTACAGGTGTGGCATTTTAACCCTCTAGGTATCCTAAAATAATATTTGGCACTGACATATAATATCTAGACTTATAAAGAGCCCCATATCTCAAATAGATTAGGGCCTTATCAAGTCTAAACCCGGCCCTGATAAAAGTATCAAACCGTTTATAACTAAATATCATATTTAAGGTTTTAATAAGGATCTTAACACCGGATAAGATTTTGGTAGAAATCCGCAATCGTTTACATATTACATGAACATGGAATTATTAAAATGTAAGTAAAACTATTTATTAGATTAGTAGAATAAGCAGAATTAGGCGAATAATTAGCCTAAGTCGAATAAACAGGAGTACTTGCTAAGAAAAAATCGAGCTGCAGAAGCAAATAATAACGATTAAAATCAATATAACCCTTGAATATAACTTTTAACTACAAATGTAGTACCTGCGATGTAATGCCAAAATGTCAGTACGCCGGTCACGATGACGTCACAAACACAAATTTTAAAACCAATTAATCACGTATACTAAAAGTCACAGGAATATAAAACACATATCAAAATTCTTGTAATTTTTAATACTTTTTTATAAACTAATGTTCATTTTTTCACTTTAATATTAGTAAAATGTTCCACCAAGTACTGACTACAAAAACCCTCTCAGTTATTTAATAAAAAATACGTAGGTATATTGGTAAAATTACAGGAACTTAAAAATCTACACCAGTATTTTCTCAACTGTGTCTACGTTCATGGAATTCTTCATTTATCTATATTCCTTGTGCGTGTCTGCAGCAGCCATGTAAGGATAAATTACCTGCTGCTGCTTCAGAAGTCAATGGAAATTGCTACGTGTTGCGATGTTCACAATCGTATCTCATTATTTCTTATGAACCAGTGCCATGTCTTTTTGTATTTATATTATTTATACGTTTGTTTATACTTACTGATATCTGAACCTGAACCTCGTTGATCGCTGATTGCATAATTGATTATTTCTTGTGGTACTGCCAGGGCCGGATCACTCTTAATGTAGGCCCGTTAAAAGGGCGCCTTGCAAGAAGAATTAGGAAAAATTATATAGTACTGTTTATTGTGATCAATTTTCCAATTTAATGAATTGGTACTCAGTTTTGCACTCCGCAAGTTATTTGTCGGATCACATAAGGTTCATTACAACTTGTAACTTTTATACGATGCTAGCCAAATAAAAAATAAATATCATATCTTCAGAAATATAAGTAGTAATGTAATCTTTCTGTGCAATGTGGCTTGCGGTGATAGATTAATAATTAAGCATTCGAGGAAGGGGTTGTAGGGCTCGAAAAATGTATGCTTGCAAGAAAGAAAGTAAATCTACTGTGGCCACCACAGTGCTTCCCCGACCGTAAATGTTCTACTCAAGATCAAAATTTTTTTATGAAAATCGCATGACACAAACAGCCAATGGAAGAAATTGATTACAATAATAGTAACCATGATTATATAAAAATTTAGCGGAAATTTTTACTAGTAGCTTGAGGAACTTAACTGAAATTAATAAACGGAAACTTTACCGTCATCTGTCAGTTTGACATTAAATTAAAAATTGGTTAAATTGTCATTTTGAGTATAAATAAGCAATTAATAAGATAAATAATACTTATTTATTAATGTAAAACAAGTAAATATTTCAAGTTTCTATTGTAAAAATGAATTCAAAAATAGAGCGGCGATGTCATTGCGAATTTCTTACCGAATATGACTCGTGCATTCATTCAGGTTCAGGAAATTTTTTATCGTGCATTCCAACTTCCAACAACGTAATTAGCTCTCGTGTACCACTCGAACTCAAAAAAATTTCCGGAAAAAATTAATGCACATAATGTGATATTATAGTAAGTGAAAATTTCATGTATTAACCTGCACAAAAAATAGAACTACGAATATGAATGAGACGAAATAATTATTGTGTTTAATATTTTTTGTGTTTCAACGTGTTGGGAGAAATGGCATGATTTTATGATGCATTTATAAAAAATATAAAATTGTCTTTATAGATTTGTTTAGTAAAATTTTAATTTTGATCATTATGTGATTGATGTTGGTGTTGGTTTCAAACTTATTATATATTATTGCCCTAATTCGGATGTAGGACTGAGGAAAAGTTGTGGAATAATGTATGGAATAATTTAATTTAGCACTATAACTTTATATTAATACTGTAGCTACATTTCAACAACTTTCCATTCATAATGAAGAAAACTATGCGTTGATACATTATTAATAATACAAGCCCCCGTATCGCATTTATTAATACAGTTTACAGCACACATTAATACTTTATTAAACAAAGTTTAATAACTTTGCAATTATTGAGAGTCTTACATTTTCTTACCTGAAAACTTGTTCTCCAACTTAAACAAAAAGAAGTCTTTTAAGCTTCGTGGCTTGAATACCTTGACGAGAATGATAATCTGCTGCAATATACCATATAACTTTTTACTTTGTAATTACCGTTATAGGTTATAAGCGTGCTTACAGGAGAATAGTCAAGATTAATTATTTTTAACACATATGATGTTACATATATGCTACAGCGTATCATTGTGAAATTGATATTATTATAAATAAATTATTAATGTGCATGAAAAATTGATATTGGGTAACATTATCAGGGACCTAGAACTGAACCCGAACGTGAACCGTCAGAAATACCTCACTTTCGTCCCTAATAATAAGGACGAAAGGTGACGTTTTCGGTGCAGTTATTGAAAAAAAAACATTTTATGCTCCAGTTTACGTGAATAGAAAATATCACCGGAAGTATAATAGTTTACAGAGTTTGTATATGCAGGAGCAGGAGGTAAAATATGAAGGCTACTAAGCGCCTTATAAATATTTAAATAAGGACAATTTAAAATTTAAAATATTTCACTATCGTCCCTAATAATACGGACGAAAGGTGACGTTTTCGGTGCAGATATTGAAAAACATTATTATTAGTTTGAAAAATAACTTGTTTTGTTATCCACACCTAAAATATTAGGTATTGTATTAAAGTATTTCATTAGTAGGTACTTTTCAATTTTCAAATAATGTGTTTAAATTTAAATAGTTTTTTTTTTTTAACCGAGGCCCGAAAAAACCTGAAAAATATAGGTTTTTGAATCCATATATTTTAAACTTCTCGAACCTAAACAGATTTTTTTGTATGAACTGGACTAGAAATTAATTTCGTTCCATGTCCGTGGTCCTCCCCCTTAATAAACACAATAAAAAATAAGGATTCTGTAATTTCTGCCTTTATTTTAATTTCGATGTACTTGTGTTTTACATCGTTGAAAAGAGAGAAAAAATCTCTAATAAAACGGGTAATAGCCAACTATGAGCTACATATGAAAATTTGAATTTGGTTTGAATTTCTCGAAATCCGTAAGAGATAAAAAAAATTTGAGGACTGCTACGAATTCCTCGTACAAATTAGAAACTTGTACTAATTCAAACAAACAAGTTATAGATGATAAACGAAATTGTCAAAATTTACATTTTTGCGTATATCTAGTCAAATATATATTTTTGTGGGAAAACAAAAACATTTCTAAATTGGCCCCCAAGAGGAGCAATTTTTGTCTAATTTAACCAATTTCGTATCTCTTACCATTCTCGAGATCCCAATGGTGAGCACGTTAACTTGGACAGCCTGTATATACCTATGAACAGATGTTTTAATTAAATAAATAATGACATAAAAATATTACCTACTTACACTTTAACCCAGATTTTGTTCGTAACATAAACTCTGTTAATCTACAACCAACTTTTTACATTTTAGCAGAAAGATTCGCTTTGATCTGGGTTTTCAAAGAAATAAATTCTATGAATGTAAACTTGAGCACCCTTATCTACAACGACTCTCAAGAAGGAGTAAATTTTTTACTATCCTGAATAATTAATACATATATTAATCATTACAATTTTTTTTACGATACCCACCATTATCTGCAAGTCGAATTCCCATTTCTCGATTTCTTTTCAAAAAAGTATATTCATATAGAACAATACCTACACTAAAATCATGACAACAAAAAATTCTTATTTTATGTGAATGAATATTTTATATTTGTGATAAATGCAACTAATTACGCAAACATAATCAAACCACGTTGTACGCTAAATTGTCAGATGAAACAATATGTTTTTACCTTGATGCATGCGAAATTTAATTGACTGACATTAATCCTGGTATTATCATGTTAATATTTATAAATGCTTTTCGATCAATAAAAACGAAATATTGACACGAACGATTTATTTGCTGCAATTAAAAAGTGTTTGTTTTCTACATTGATAAAAAATAATTCCACGAGTGATTGACAGAAAATAAAACCTTACTGCTTTTATTATAACAGGAATCCTCACATGTCAAATAATAAAATCGTTACTTATCAATTACCTCTATGCTGATTCTGTCACTGGTCGCTCTTACCAAGTTAATATTTTTTGTAGCTCTGTAATACAATCGGACAAATGTATAGTGAGACTGATAGATAAATAACTTGTTTAACACCTAAGTGTCACCGTCGTTTCGCAGATTTTTATAAAATTGTGGTCACGCGACACCAATGTGGTCTCGCTGTCTCACTGGGAGTAAATTGAAATTGGCAAAAAACTGCTGGTCTCACGTGGCCATAACTGCTGGTTTATTAAGGGGCTCGTCCTATTTTTCTAATTCCTAAATTCTCTCGATATTACTTTTTTTCTAATTCATTCACTTCCCCA
This sequence comes from Agonum fuliginosum, assembly GCA_947534325.1. Classification (NCBI taxonomy): domain Eukaryota; kingdom Metazoa; phylum Arthropoda; class Insecta; order Coleoptera; family Carabidae; genus Agonum; species Agonum fuliginosum. The sequence continues at coordinate 28,328,973 of OX384035.1, forward strand.
CTACTACGGCTGCCCGAACTCAGCCCGAAACTCGTACTTTGCCTCATCCTAGCTATGCAATGTCATTTTGAAGTTGAAGAATACTGTAAACATGGCTCCAGTATTCCCATAACAACTTCTGTATTTTTTAAAGAAATTAAGTAAATTATTCGAAAATGGAAGGTTAGCTGCAGGGTTCTTGCTTTTTAAATTTTTCTTTTCATTTATAATGACCGAAAAAAATCAAATCAAATCGTATCAAATAATGACAAAAAACGTCATTTTTAGATATTTTTTACTTCAATCTCCTAGGCCAAAGACAAAAAATACAGTTTTTTCAAATTTAAAAAAATGAAAACATAAGTTATGTATCCTTGATCTAATTTCATTCGTATAATAAGTTGTAAACCTATCCTTCTACATGCAATTACCATTAAAGTAAGCATGCACATCTTGAAAGATGAACGATGAAACTTAATTTAGTCAAACACTCTAAAACTAAAATCTTCAAATTTTTAAAATAAACAACATTATCAAACCAAAGTTGATTATATTATTAAATTCTATAGTTAAAATCTTAGAAGATAGAAGTTTATAGAGAAAGCATAGGAACAAAACAATGAAGCAACTTTGGGTAAAAGCTATCTGCCATTTTGGTATGCTCTATTTGCACATTTGAACGCAGTTATGTAGGTATTAGTTTTCGAAGTATTTTTTAAATATTAGTGCTGTGACACAAGTTTTTACTATAATATATTATCGCCGTGCTGTGCTATACAGAATGACACCTATAAATAAATAAATGGAAAAATAACAGTTAAGTAAGGTTATTTGGACATTGACATTTCTGAGAATTTAACAGATGAAAATTATTTGTATTACGTCGTCAAATTTTCTTTGAACGTAGTATAAAGTATGTTTTATTTGAAATATAAGATCAGTAATAACATTTTCTGCATTCTGTTCTTTCCGTGGTATGTTTACTTTATAAAACTTTCAGTATAAATATAAATATATCCGCCATATTGGATTGCTCTAGGAGCACTCCCCCCTTCCGTTTCATGGCTTCAAACCCTCACCCAAAAAATCAGAGTATGCTACCTCTATAATTTTCTATACTCTAAGGTTTAAATTTATAACTCGTGAGAAATTCACACTCAACATGTTTGTATTTAGAAATTAAGAGTAAACACACAAAAGCTGGAAATTATTTCCATTTGAGATAAAGCAGTAAAAACATAAAATAATTAACATAGAACAATGTCCTCTTCTTCTCTTATTTACTTTCCCGCAAAACATACAACAAAACTCACTGACCATTAGCCAGAATCCGCAAGATACACAAAACAAGGGGTTAACTTACTGCCTCCCCGTTCTCTTTCTCAGCAGCAGCAGCGCATTTACAAATCGTTCTTGCGATCTGCGTCACTCGTTTACGCTACGTTAACGCTGCTAACGTAACGCATCTGCGTGTGTGCGTGAGTGTGCTAGCATTGCAGCGCCAGCGACAAAGCGGCCGAGCGCGTAACTAGCACAGTAAGCTGCTGTAAATCCTGCGATCCCTGCAGCAGCCGTGGTTCGCCATTGTGTAAGCAGTTGGTTGTTAGCTGGTTGCTGGTTGCTATCACCGATACAGTATAGGGAGATTTGGGTGATTTGGTTATTGTTCGGAAGGGAAGGGTTGCTGTTTGATCCCGGAAGGAAGCGGATGGCAATCTAATTTTTGTGGAGACAAGATCCTATTATAGCAATTACGACCTATTAACTTGTGATAATACAGATTAAAACGTTATCATTTTGTTTTTTGCACGAGCAAGTATTTGTTTTGTTTTTTAAGGTAATAAATTCTGGTCACACATTAATACTAAGCAACCAATATTTTTTATACTCCAAGTGAAATATATGCAGAGTAATCTGTACTGACTGCTCTTGTCAAAAGTACCCATACAACACATCGATCGTATTGACGTCTGTAAGACGTACATCTTGCTACTGTCTTATAGACGTCATAAGGAAACTAGTATTGGTCGAATTTTAGACGCCTTAAGCCCTGTTCGCACGGCGATCTTTGGAGATTCTACGGAGAGTCAAACTCCCGGCAAAATCACGGCAAAAAAGAAGTTTTTTCTTTCTAGTGAGAATTATTTGTTAAATTATCAATTAGTCTTTGAAAAGAAGAATTTATAATTTATTGATTGCTTCAAAACCACGTAATTATCACTAGAAAGAAAAAAACTTCTTTTTTGCCGTGACTTTGCCAGGAGTTTGACTCTCCGTAGAATCTCCAAAGATCGCCGTGCGAACAGGGATTTATGCGGTAGTCTTTAAGTCGTCATTATGTTGTCCAGTTTTAAATCTCAAGCTTACAATATATAGGAGTCCTATTTGTCTCAAAATTCATCTTGGTTATGACATACAGGAATCCTATATTGATTAAAATTTAGTCGTATTGGTCATAATTTTATTTAAAAAGACATCATTTGACTGTGGAAAAGGTATTAAATAAACGTCATTTGCATGGAAGAAAATAACATCTATTAAACATCCAGAATGCAGGACATAAGACACGTATGTGACGTCTTTGTTATTACATTTGGATCAGACGTTTTAAAGACATAGACGGACATTAGACTTCTTAACGACGTATTTGTGTTGTATGGGTACTGTATAGTTTTTGCCATAGCTGAATGTAAAAGTGCTACTTTATCGACTCTAAATAGTCGATAAAGTAGCACTTTAAATATAGAGAAAGATAAAATAAAACTTTAACAACATGGGTAGATTAAGTACTTTTTTGCGCAACTGTCAAAAAAGTTGACATTGACGTCTGCAATTCATGCCGCGAAGTAAAACATTTGTATACGATACATTTCGCGGCTGCGTTGTTATTAAGTAACGGCTTCGAAGAAAATTTAAGTTGTGCATGTCAATGTCAGATACTTTTGACAATTGTTACAAAAAATAAAATATGTGTTTTCAATTATATGCATTGTCTGCGAAATTTTTAAGCCTATGCAAATAACTATAATTTTAACTTAATTTCTTTTTCAAATTCGATTTCACACATTTCTGCATCCACTTTGATCCACTTTGTGAAAAAAATATAATGAAAAATTAAACTTGTTTACAAACTCCGAAATTTAATTTATAATTGGTTTTTTCTTATAGAAAAAATCACCAACTCGAAAATTTTAATTCACTTGCTACTTCGTCGCTAGTGAGTGAATACTTTTCTCTCGTCGTTTAAATCGAATTTTATCGTCTTAATAACTAAGTACTAGTACACAAATTTTACATTTGTTAAAATGGCTTTTAGGTATGCTTTTATAATTAATGTAGCAGTGATTGTATGATTACTTTCAAAAATACGACAAAAGGTACGACAGTACGAGTAGTAAGCACAATTTTTAAAAAAAAAATAGGTTTCGATATGATATGAGCAAGTTTCTGGGTCTCGATACATACCACGGTTCCCCTGCTCTTTTAACAGACCTGCTGATATAATAAAAGAAAATTGTTGTACATATTCACCACGAATATCAGACATACTATACTATCAGCAAGCGAACACAAAAATAGATGTCTCGATCTCGATTGTCGATGTTTGTTCGCATTCGCAAGGTAATATCTAAAGTAAAGTTGTGAGTTGTTTGTGTGTATTTCCTGGAGCCGTCTGTCCAATTGAGCTTAGTCAGGATACGGTTTTCACTTCTTAGACGGGGAAAAACTCAACTTTCTAAAACTTATGGAGTAAATAGTTTGCTACTGAGACATTTTTAGGACGTCACAAAGGGAAATAGATATTTTATATACAAGACGATAAAATTATATTTTATCGACGAAAGAAAAGTTCATAAGCGACGAAGGAGCGAGTGAATTATGTTTCTCGAGTGGATAATATAATTTTATCGTTATGTATAAAATTATATATTTTCTATAGCTGATGTTAAAGAAAAAAAATATTGGAAAAAAAAACAATTTTAAATTAAATTATTATCAAAATACAATTTCAGAATTCGGAATTTGTAATGTTTTTCATTATTTTTACCCAGAGGATGCAGAAATGTGTGAAAACGAATTTGAAGAAAAAATGTAAAAATATTCTTATTTCTTTATCTACTCAAATTTTACTTTATCTATCCTTGCGGCCAAAGTGTTACTTTACTCGTATCTACTCAAAATAGTCGTTAACTTTAACGTCAGCAAAGGAAAAAATAATGTAATTTAATTAAAATTAATTAAGTATGTAAAAAATTACATATTAAATAGGTATTAATTAATAGCAGTAATACATAACATGATAGATAAAATGAGTTTGTAGTTTATCAGTTTTTAATAACATCTGTAAAAACTATCTATTATAATTATTTAATTCTTCTGTAAGTTAAGTTGTGTTCTAATATTTTATTTTCTAATTAAATTATACGTTTCATGCCAAATATTGCTCCTGATGAAGGCTCACCTGACGACGAAACAATTTGACAAATTTGGACTTTTTATATATTTTTTGGCCTATTCTGGCTTATTTAAAGATTCTTGTGAATTTTCAGTTGTCATAGTGCAATGTAAGTATCAAACTGGTTTTGAATAATTTCTTTTTACTAAAATGCCAAAGAATAAATTTATTATCAAATAGATACCTACCTATACATTGAAAAAATATTTTCTGTATCAATAAAATATATTGATTTGACTGCATTTTTATGGCCTATTTTTTAAAATTGCGGACTATTTTAATTTTAAATTTGTTTTTGCCTATTATCCTAATACGTTTTTTAGATTTTTTTGCGCCTAAAAATCCTTAGCTTACATTAAATATAACTCAATTTTAATAGGCTTTTATTCACCATAACAATATTTTCACTCTCCTTCTCCACATTTTCTTCTTACTTTGGTACTAAACCATTATCATAAATAAGTGGCTGGTCTTTTAAGTGCAAAAAGTATTAGAGTATAAACTAGCTAATCTCTTGCAAAAATTATAGTTAAAACCTTCCTCCCTCGTAATGAAGCTACCGGCAGTGAAGCCAGAACGACAGAATAATTCACAGAGTTATTATTTCGTGGGACGTCACAAATTCCTCTCAACTCCGGGAGTTCCGGGCCCGAGTCCGGACTACACAAAAGCGCGCGGAGTCCGAAGCGTGAACACCCACGAAGTGAATCTGCCACGTCCCGGACCGGAAGTAGGAAACGGCGACCGTTAATTGTTTTCCGACCAGCACACTGCCATGATTGCCTGGAACGGACCGAGGCCCGGCCAGTTAAAACTTGCAAAGAGAAAGAAGAGAAATGTATGATAATGTGGGCGAAAAGGATTCCTGCACTGATTTAAAAATAATAATATGCAGTTTATCCATTCCAAGCTATGGCGTATAAATAGACATTATGAGAATGAATTTGATTATAGTTTTATTCGTTACAAAAAACATTGTACGAACCTCTTGCGGGAAGACACCATCCCAGCATTCGCGTAAATGAAACCCTCGCTTCGCTCGTGTTTCAAAAAACCGCTCATGTGGAATAAAAATCTTCCCCCATTTGGTTCGTAAATAACTATTTACATATTTCAGGAAATAAATATAAAATTTCCTGGACATGAATGAATGCACGAGTGTATATTCGGTAAAAAAATCGCAATGACACGGCCGCTCTATTTTTGAATTCTGTTTACAATAGAAACTTGAAATATTTACTAAATTTATATTTAACATTAATAAATATGTATTATTTACTTTATTATTTGCTTATTTACACTCAAAATGACAATTTAACCAATTTTTAATTTAATGTCAAAGTGACAGATGACGAAAAATTTCCGCTTATTAATTTCAGTTAAGTTACTCAAGCTACTAGTAAAAAATTTCCGAGAAAATTTGTATATAACCATGGTTACTATTATTGTAATCCATTCCTTCATTGGCTGTTATTTGTGTCATGCCATTTTCAGTAATATTTAACATTGTTGTACATAAATATACAAAATAATATGGAAAATGTTCAAGATTTAATACATCATCTAACCAACACAAGTGTGTGTGTGTTACTAAAATTCGTTTCATTGAAATTATGCTGCCTATACCTACATATACATTCATTACAAATACATAATAAATTAAGTGACCTTTCTTATACATATCATAATATTTGTCTAAAATACAATACAATCACGGTAAAGTAAAATATATGCAGCAATGTAAAAATCTCCCATGAGACTCAATGGTAATATGAAGCGACGTTATCCACAATCAGATTGGCCACGCCTCATACAAGTGCCCTATTGTAGAAAAATCTCTGACTGAGCCCGGACTTGAACCCAGACACTCCGGATTACCGGTCCACTGCTGTAACCAATTTCAATACTTCACCTGAGTTGGTTTACACCCGAGTAACTTTCTGTCTTGATAAATAATAATAAATAAATATGTTTTTATTGAGATTGGCTGGTAGGGCCCCCTTATCTTGGGGGCCCTGTATCATTGATACGGCAGATATAGCGGGTCCTACGCCTCTGCACATTATGTAGGTATTTATTTATCTCACAAATAAACGAGCAATTAAATTATCTGAGATACCAGGTATTATAGCTTTCATGGAGGTACGATTTTTTCAATTATTTTCCTTTTTTCATTGAAGTTCAAACTCCTTATGTTTTTTTTTAAGTAAAACCGTACCTAATTGATTAGCCTCGTCAGCAAAATTTATAAAAATCTTGAAATACATTATTTGTTCTGTATTCGGTTGGTTTGTCGAATACTCTAACCTAACAATAAATTTCCAATCACAGTGGAAAACCTGCAAACATCAGTTTCATCGAACAGTTATAAAGTGCCTGAGGCGAATTACGGCTGCAAACAATTCATTTCTGTGTACGCAGCAAGGCAGGAAGCCTTCATCTACTTCTTTCCAAATTTGCATCGCCATCGCTCTTCTCTGAATAAACAATTATCTCGGCAGCCAGTAATTTGATTTCCGACTCGCGCGGGATTCTTAAATGAAATAAAAATAATATTTTCGCTTTCGTATTAAAGTTTCTTTTATTACAACATTAAATGAAAACAGGCGACGTTAAATGCAGTTTATAACTTGGTCGTAAAGTGTGCTAAAGCGCAGCAAGCCTTGCCCTACGGATTCAACGCGGATCGTGCGGGAGATATTTCATTCTGAACCCGTATATGAAAAACTACCTCAGTTCTTATAACGATAAGCCATTATTATGTGACCGGAGTTTTACCACATAAAATCAGAATTAGATCCCGGTTTACCCTTAAATTTATTTTCATTTATAAGCTAATTAATATGCTTCATAAGTAATTGATTTTTTTAGAAATTACATTTCTAACTTCTTATTTTATGCATGCGTCATCAGTTATTACTTAACAAGTTGAGTAGTCTACTATATTTTTGTACGATCTTGTTTCATTTACCAAATAGAGAAAAATTAAATTATTTTTACCTCTCGCCTCATATTCTTTCTAGAATACGAATTACACATTTTTGAGATGGTATCTGTGTGTGCGTGTGTGTATGCGTTCGTTTATATGTCACAATTTTTTCGGAAACGATAACTCTAAAAATTTAAATACGAAATTTTATGTCTAAGGTTTAAAAACGATTTTCAATAAACCAATTGTATTTTGGTACCAATTCATAAACCAGAAATATAACAGAAAAATGTTTTGTACCATTTATAAACTGTAGGACAATTTAAATCTACTTTTTTGAAATTCCAGTATCTTGTTGTCTATGATATGAAATTTGTTTTAACACAAGATTTGAATGATTATGACAGTGACAGTACAGTTGACATCTTTTGCATCTTGGTTTACATTATCGTTTACATATTACATGAACATGAAACTATTAAAATGTAAGTAAAACTATTTATTAGATTAGTAGAATAAGCAGAAGAAGGTAACAGCAGATTTTCTAAACCTACTGCGCTTCATTTAATATTATTTTATTTTTATTATAATTAATTCACTTGGTGAATAATATTCGTTATTAAATTTCTAAAACAAAAGAATCAATTCACTGTTAATTTTATTATAAAAATAATAGCTATTAAAATTCCAGACTTCGACAAAAATTCATTTATTCTAATTATTATTAATCAATGTTAATTTTCTAATGACGATGATTAGGCATAACCATTCAAAAATTCTTTTCATTCCTGATCAGGAATTCGTGTAATTTTCACTTGAAAATAACAATCGATCAACAGAGAATTTCAGTAAAGAATTCATAATTTTCAGTCGTATCATAAATCCTTTGCAAGCTCATCAGGTTACAGAATATATTATTTGGATTTATAGGCTCATATTATATCCCTAGGCTAAGGGGCTATATTAATTCAACTCTAATCCGCGCTTATTGTAAGAGCCAAGGGAGACACGCGAATTATTGTGCTTCATTTAAACTATTATACTCTCCCTTTATAACTCTTGGTGTAGCTATGCCATTATTCTGTGGTAAACTGGTAATAATATTTTCTTAAATAGGTCTATGAACATTTGCCATTGACAATATCTTTGTGGCATGTAAGCTTTTATAACATTAATTATTTGCTGTAATAGTTATTTTTAAAGGGCAATTATTTAAATGTAAATTTGGTAAATGCTTATCTAATTAAAAATTGTAATTCATTTAATATAATAGGGGTTATTGATTATTCTTTATTTTTTAAGTGTTAGTTTTTACAAGAGTGACAATTTGATTTTGATTTTTGATAAAATAAAATAATATATTGCATTAGACTTTCAATTCCAATCACATTTAATTGATATAAAATTTTGTAAATTATGCGAGTGATGAGGTCATTGAAAATACACCCTATATAAGTAGAGCTGACACTACTTATGCAAATGCATATTTTGTTTGCTTATGCGTACAGCAATAATAGTTTGACTTGACATCTACGCTAATCATGCATAATATAGTCTGTAATATTAATTTGATAGTGCATACAAATGCATAATTTTCTATTTCGTGCATATTTTATATACTTTTATGCATATTTTCTGTTTTTGTGTAACTAATATCTTCTTTGTTTGAAACAAATTAGTTTTTTCGGGCATAAAACAATATTTTTATGCATAAAACGAGATTATTAATGGATATAAAACCGGTCGATTTGAACTAAATTCCATTCCCCTTTTTCAGTATACTTATACTATAATGTTATACTATCTATCTAAAAAACTAATATTTAAGAGAAATAATGTCTACTTCTCTGTTCACACGAGAAAAGTTTTTACTAAAAAGTTTCTTGAAAATAAAACAAGTGCTAGATGCTGTCATAAAAAAACTGTCAATACCGGTCATACGGAGATACCGCAGGGGAAACTAATTATTTCTTTAAACTACATATATATGTATAATGCTAGTGATCTTAAATGTATTTAATAAAAATAATTAGTCCCCGTATGAACAGTATTGACAGTTTAGCTCCTAGATTGTATTTCACTTTCAAGAAACTTTTTAGTAAAAACTTTCCTGGTGTGAACAGGGCATAACATTAATTTTCAAGTAAACTAGAACTTCCAATCTTAGTTCATGAATTTGAATCGAAATCTAAATCTTCTAAATACGTTACATAAATATTTAAAAAAATTAGATAATTTATTTCTGACCTGAGTCCTGAGATATACGACACATTCTCTATAAATTCAAATACATTACCTATACATAACATATAAAGAATAAATAGTTTATAACATAGGTACTTCCGTTTAGTTTCGTATGCAGGCCATCATCACAAAACTACAAAACAATAATTCTAAAACTCCTAGATTGGACTTTGTGTTTTTGATATTGACATTAGTTTCAATAACTTGCATTACGTGTTTGTATAAATAAACAATACCTATTGCTATAAAATTTAATTTATTTATTTTTTGATCCAATCACTCTACAGGATTTAAAAATCCCAATTGAAGGCATACTTACAGCATAAACAAATTATTAAACAGAATTACATTTCGAATTTCTAGTTATGAAACAGAAATCAATACAACTATGTTTGAAATTTAATTCCAATTAAAGTCAATAACAAAACAAAAAAAACTATCATCGCAATTCAGAATATTCCACCGCCACAACAGCAACACTGCAAATTCCATTTTACAAAATCAAATTTCCACCTTAATCCCAATATCCAATTGTGACAGGTTCCGCTAATGCTTTACATATAAAACAATTAAAGCAGGAAATTAGAATTCAAAGCCAAACATTCCAATCAGAATCGCGGGTATAATAGCTTCAGCGCAAGATCAGATCACCAGATCACTTCTACCGCAATGAACTGAATCGATCTGCCTTGATCGGATCGCAGATCGGAGAGTTGGAGAGTTCAGTTGGCTGGGTCGTGGCAGGAAGACTAAGAAAGCTCTGCGCGGCAGGAAATTGGAAAGATGGCCTTGAGACAGGCAACAGACAATCGAAATTAAACGTGGAGGTGGAAGAAGACACTGTCAATTGTCAAAGATGTTATTGTTGGAAAATTAATTAATTCGGAATTTTTTATTTGTCTAATCGTCCGGTACTTTCGCCTCTTTTTCACATACATCATCATTTCTTAACCTGTGGAGTGCGCCCCTCCAAGGGGGCGCGGACTATCTGAAAAGGGGATAGAATTGATAGAAAAACTTTTTACGGAATCAACAAAAAATAAAAACAAAAATAATATTCTTAAAACAATAAATATAAATGTAAAATATCTTTTTATTACAAATTACAGTAAGTATGTTCCACTTCTAAGAGATGGCACTGTAGTTCACCTAATACTATAAAATAAATGTTTTATTAGATTCTTATCTTGTAAACTTGAAGCAAAATCACAAAATAAGCGCTTGGCGTCCATTCAGCAGCATTCCCTTGTTTTAGTAATAAGAATCGCATTCTTAATAATGAAATATGCAAATTACCCGTGAAATCTCAAGAAGCAAAATGCAGGGGCACAATAAAAATGGTTTTAGAGTCAATTTTACATTAAAAACGTTTTCGATGCTTAAAAATAGTCCACGATATTTTTGTTTTTTTATGTTAATCTATGCATTAAAATATTAGATCCGTATTTTAACTTTTTAACACGTTATTTGTGTATTAAGAGCGTAAAGTGACTCTTTGTTACTCGCGCACGTTAATTGCAACGCGACCTGAAGACGAGAGCTGCAATAGAAGAAAGAGGAACAAATACACTTTATTTTTCACTTAAGTATTATTTGTTGTTTATTCCTATGATACTAAATACATAAACTTATCCATAACAACCAGGGCGTAATATGCGGGCGTTATATTTAATTATTTAAAATTTGCGGGGCGGCAAAATATTTTTCCCTCAGGCGGCAAAATGTTACTCGTACGCCACGGCCCTAAACTAAATAAATAACCTAATACCTTTCTTTCTTGAATCCCACAGTCTTGGTTTTGGTAGTCACTTTGATTGCACTGAATTAAATTAAAAAGTCAATACTCTTCTTCAGTCTTAATGATTGCACTGAACTATTAACAATCCAATACTCTTTATGAGTCCCACATACTCTTCTGGTTGATTGAACTGAACTAAATAAAGAACCTAATCTAGTATCCTTCTTGAATGAAATAAATTATGTGAATGTTGTTTTGTTGTTGATGCTATTTGTGGTCTATTTAAAATGGAATGTAGTGTGTTTGGATTTAATTTGCAGCATGGGGCGTGAAATCAATTAAATCATAGCTGAAATCACTAGCATTCTCGTCTATTACACAAACAATTCCCTGTAGTGACATAAATCTTAAAAACACACACGCAGGGGCAATCTGGAGCCATATCTCAAGATTGTAAACCGACATAGCTCCACTTTTATCTCTCCATCTTTGCATACAAAACAAGCAAGTCTACACACGGTAGTCGCTAGTCGGTAGTCAGCTGTATGCAGATGTCTGCCGATCGATTCCCGCTCGAATGCTGCAGTTGGCAACCCTGAGTGTGAGTGTACTTCCCCAAGCGCCGGTCAAGCAATTTGAATTAAAAAAGCAATTAGCACACAACGTACTTCAACTAGAATTATATCTAATATGCATAAATGAGCTACTTTTAATTCATGTTGGGTTGTTTCCCAACAATAAAAAGTGTAATGCTACACTCTCAAGTTTTATTGTTTTTTATTGTGCTGTAGAAAAGTTTTATGGAATTGTTTCAAATTTTAACACGCCCAAATTTTTTAACGCGTAGTACCTACCTTTTAAATATAACTTTTTTATATTGTACGCACTCGTAGTACATCATTGCTGTCATCACAACATCAACTACCCGTTGAAGAAGTGTTTTTTTATTAAATAATAACTGCTAGAATAGAGTTTTCAATGAATTTAATCTCAAATATAACTTTTTTTCTTTTTTGACATTATTATCAACAATGATCAACAACAACAAATCATAATTAATAAACAAAATTTAACAAAACATAACTACTAGATCATCCGATGTCAAATGATAATCCAACAATTCCACACATTTTTATTTATACTAAATAATTTCTCAGTATTTATTCTGTAAATACTAATTACAAATAGTAAGTAAATGGAAATCGAAAATTTGATCTTATGTGAAACTACTGATCACTGACACCAGTCAAAGAATGTCCCTGTCGATGGCACTTAAAGCACTTAAGAAAGTATCAAATTCATGTTAATAGATCAATTTAACCCTTGAACATGATACTTTTTATAAAAGGAAATCAATAACATTTTTCTCTCTACAATGTTACGGTACATAAAAATTTAACACAGTTGTTATGAGTCTTTTGCAAATAGCAAATGGCGCTATAAAATTTCACGGGTAATTAAACTAAAAAACTTCTAGAAAAAGAAATTACGAATTAGCACTTAGTTTAAAACATCCACGTAGTATAAAAGAAGCTACTACATTTAATCATTCAAGAACTTGAGAAGTTTGTTAAAACAAGCGAGAATTGTCGCCATTGTGACTAACTTCAGTAGTGAAAACGTGACGTCACGTGAGCGAAGCACCGCTAAGAATACTTTCAAATTTAATGTCTCCTTAAAAAACCGCTTAAAACTCAATTTGTCAGTTTGAAGAAGTTTAAATGAATAGCCTTACGTCCATTGAAATCGTTCCTTCGTCTTGGGAGAACCGGAGAACGGAAATTGTCCTGAATACTTAATCTCCGATAATTGAGATTTTCATTTTTTGTCGCAACTTGTACGCGTATACTTAGCAACTTCTAGAGAAGTACAAGATTTCCACGAAGTTGGTTTTAAGTTTGTTTGCTCTACTGAATACCGAGTTGCAATACTTTCATGGTCGTGCTTTTCATGTTTTACTTCACAAAATAAAAATGTCATCCCGGCATATTCTTGATCTAGTTTCTAGTTGTTAATCACATCACAAAAAAAGAAAATATTATTCTTGCACGTTGCACTACATTTGATATCAATTAACATTTAGAGCTAATTTTTACCATTTAATAATGTAATTTATACATTTATGAGAGTACACAAAACTAGAGATAAACTAACTAAACTATAGTTCCTACTCACTGTAACTTAACGCACAAGCAAGCGTATATTATTTGCAATATTGCAATATCAATATGTCTAACGAAACGAATTATAAATATCTAATAAGCATGATTCACAAAAAACATAGTTATACCGAATGCATTATCCTAATCCTACACACAACATACAGGGTGGTGCGTCGTCAAACGCACCATAGGGATTTCAATGTTAATTTTGAAATGTTCAAATATTGGCTCCCCTAATTGTTTGTCAGCAAAATAAAAAATAGTTTTTTGTAGAGAAAAAAATTATGCTTCTAATGATATCCTTACTCATAATTTCCTTTTATCCGGAACAGGAAAAATTAATTTAATAAAAAAAATTATTTTAATCAAATCACTAGTGCCATGAAATAAACGAAAACCAAATACATACTTACAATTAAATACCTACATTTGACATTTTATAATAAACATTCATAGTAAAGCAGAAAAGAATAAAATATTTATTCTTTTCTTTTGTACCTATCGGAGACGTGCACAAAATACGATACGTGGTGGAAAAATTTAACAACTAAAATTGCTAAATCTGGGACGAAGAATCGCACATAGGCAGGATCAAACATCGGTACATTGATAATCTATATCAAACACCGATATCTATTATATCAAACATCAATGTATTGATACATCAAACACCGATATCTATTATATCAAACATCGATATATCGATACCTACATCGATATTGTTAAGGTTTCTCCAAAATATCGTTATTCGATATAATATCGATATATCGAATTAAACGAACTGTCCTAATTACTGGCACCTTGTACGAGTCTACGAGTACAGCCGCCTTATATTTATCAAATTCTTATTTCTTCTTCGATCAGTGTTTTAGTGTTTACCTAAAATAATACGTTTGTAATAACTTTGATTAACATTCTAGAAACCCGCACCCTGGAGCTGCACTCCCCGGACGGCGTCCACAGCTGCGTGCTCCGCGCGGCCGACGCGTCGGAGGCGGCGGCGTGGTTCAACACGCTGCACTCCGCGCTGGGCGCACTCACCGCCGCGGCGCTCACGGACGCCAACCGCGCGCTCTGTCTGCTGCTCGGCGAGCTGCAGTACATCGGCTGGTTGCTGAGGAAGCCGCCTGCGGAACAGGTAGGTAGTATAATCGAAAAAATTGTTTTTACTTTCCGCCACATACCTGTAAACTGGATCTAGGAAGATTCTTCGAAAGCAAATTATTCGAAGGAAAGTTCTTCGAAAAGCAATTCTTCGAAAGGAAAATTCTTCGAATAGCAATTATTCGAAAGGAAAATTCTTCGAAAATAAAAGATATTATACGAAACAACACTAAGTATAGTTTATTGCGAGGATATTTAATCGCCAAAAAATAAGATTTTTTGAATTTTTTAAAACTAGAAAATATTCTTGGCTAATATTTTTCTGAACTTAACCCCATCATACTCGAAGAGTATTTTAACAAGATTTTTTGAATTTTTCAAAACTAGAAAATATTCTTGTCTAACATTTTTCTGAACTTAACCTCATCATCATACTCGAAGAGTAGTTTTAACAAGTTTTTTTGAATTTTTTAAAACTTGAAAATATTCTTGCCTAACATTTTTCTGAACTTAACCCCATCATACTCGAAGACGATCGGGACTAACTTGTTATGGTCAGAAATCTCATTTTCGAAAAATGCGATGTTACGATCTGCGCTTATTCAATATGTCGATCTGCGCTTATTCAATATAAATTTACTGATTATATTTCTGCGCTTTTCCAACGTCTTAATGACTAAAAATGCGCTTTTTACAACTCTCCGAGCCAAATTGATCCTTAGGTGTTGTTTCGTAGTTAACAGAAAATATAATCTTTTATTTTCGAAGAATTTTCGAAGAATCTTCCGGATACCCTGTAAACTATATAACGCACAAATTATTACATTTCAAAATTACTATTCAGTGACAGTACTTTTAGGTCTGCTAGCATTATGTCCACTTGTCCACTAATGCACTATCACCAAATCCGTTCACGTAATCCATTTTTAAAACAAATCACCAATTCTTTTGCACGGTAAAGTATGTATCATTCACTAAAGAAATAAAATGACCTACTACGAATAGAATAAAATTTAATTAATTTACTCATTACACAATTCAATTATTATCAGTTATTTATAATAGATATTTTATTTAATTATTAACTTTGACATAACCATCCACCCAGTGGCAATGGCAACGAAAATTTTTTGAATGGGATATATGGAAATTAATGTTACGATTTAAAAAAAATTCTTTTTGGTTCGTAATCAGCATATCAAACAACATCTGCCCTTAACGTATGTTATGTACTACTACCCGAAGTTATGAAACAAAATAACAAGTTTATCTACATTTAAAATTAAATTTAACTGAATAATGTTTATTATCCTAATCCTATAGATAATTATTATAATAAATAATTATTCACAGTGTAGGTAATCTAATTTAAAAAATTTGTGTATTAAATAATATTAACTGTAACCGCCACAACAAATTTTATTTATTTCAGTAAATTATGAGGTTTAAATATAATGTAAATTAGGATGTGTTTATTGGAGTATTTAAAATCATTTGCATTTCGATAAAACAGTGAATCAATCAATTTAACCAAAATCAGATAATATTATTCAGTATTAAATACCTTGATATATTTGTATGTAAATTTTAATAACCGCAAAGAATATTTGTTTTTGGTTATATAAAACATATTAATCTACATTTTATTGTACGTTTTTAATTATTCACGTTTTTATTTCGATAATCAATATTTACGAGCGAAATTGCTGACCTGCCATATTTTTAACATCTGTCATAAACAGTTTGATGTGTGATGTTTTTGCACTTATTTTATTATTGTTCGATAAAATGAGCATGAAATGCTTTATTTTCATTTTTTATTTTATTCCATTTATGTCCTGCATACAAATATTCATTCGAGCTTTTCGAACAACTTCAATTATTGACAATACAATATTCAACTATTTTGATTTAGTGTTCATATAAATTAAAGAACGCATTTTAATAAACAATGTGCCATTTTCATTTACACCAGTAGGAATATTGTTTTCAGCAAAAAAAGGTAATAATCAATATTTCAAATTTTTTACCAATCACGAAAATATTTTCATGAAAAATATCAAAAAGGTAATCACTGCGGTGTGAAAAAATTGAAAATAATGTCGCATCAATGAGCTGTTCATCTGAATCAAGTCTATCGATATCGCCCAAAGTGAGAGCATAAATTCACTGTTCGAAAACAGCCCCCGGGAAAGCAAATTAATTACCGAGGGTTCCTAAAAGTCGACACAATTTTTAACTAAATTTAACTGTCAATCAAAGCTGGAGAAAAGTAAAACATTGTCGCGGAACACTCGGTCCGTAAATTAATTAACATCGTCCCTTTCAAGAAAATTAGACTCTCTTTAAAAACGAATCTAAAACTGATTTTATTATTGGGATTTTAATTAATTGGACCGCGTGATTTGAATTTTAGTATTTAATCATCTTCCTTTCTTTCGTGGAAGCTGTAAATTGTTTTACGATTTCTTATTAAGAATTTACGGAGGTAGGTAAATAAAATGCTAATTTTATTATTCGAAAAATTAAGGTCTAAAAATAAAGTTTTATCATTTATAAAACAAAATTTAATGAAAACTGATGCACGTTTTAATTAAAGTACATTTAATAGTTACGAATATAATTTAATATTATTCTGTGCAAAATTTGTCCAGAGTTAGGTATATGCTCTGTTTGAAAATAAGTTCCAGCTTTTGCGGTCAAGGGACCGACACCATTTTTTTACGTCCTACAAAGGTTACTGCCCTGTCCCTATCACTTGTCACGTCCTAAAAATCCCCAAATCCTCTTTAGTTAGTTCGGTGACGTTTCACATCCTCATTCGCCTAGCCTAACTTACAAATCTTTGCTTCTAGAATGGCATGTCGAGTTCGGAAAGTTCGGAAGACCTCGACAGATGGCAGTCTGTATTTGTAGCAGTAACAGACAAAGAACTCCGGCTCTACGAATCCGCTCCTTGGTCCACAGAAGCCTGGAGATCACCTGCAGAATGTTATCCGTTGATTGCAACGAGATTAGTCAGCTCTAGTCGTAGATCAGATTTGATTGCATTTTCTGTGAGATCTGGGACTGCTGAAGGAGTCACGACGCACTCTTTAAGAGCAGAGACGCATAGGGATTTGGCCAACTGGGCCAGAGCACTAGTCAATGGGAGCCATGCTAGCGCAATAGCTCAGAGGGAGCTTGTTTGCCGTAAGTAAATACCAATTCATATTTAAATCATTTTATTGATTGAAAAACATTTTCAGAACTCAATCAAAAAATAATTTATTTGGGAATTAAAATTCATAATCCATTCGATTAATAAAATGCGCGTTTTAAACATTAATTTTGACAGTTTTATTATAATTTGTTCAATTTGTGTAGCCTACTTGAAATTTCAAAATAGATGAATGTTTTACTAGTGTGACAGAGTTACTAAGTAACTTGAGAAATTTTCTATTGATTTTGTCATTTTATTGGAAGTAGCCGGAAAAATATTTCCAACTAGTTGGGAAGTGAAGTTAACAATGATTCGCTTCCCAACTGTCTAGAAGGTTGGAAACGAACGTATTATTAACCGATTGTGAGTAAATGCTTTTTTCGTAATGATAAGCTAAAGATGAGTTAAACTTAAAACTCCAAAAATAGAGACCATTTTTTCAAAATTTCAATGGCTTCCAGTGCGGTGATTTCCGGAAACTTTTGATATGTTAAAAAGCACATTTTTCTGTATTGGATTCAGTCGAGAAAGCTTTTGTTGCAGTTTTTTCAAAGTTTGGGGCATTTTTTAAGTAAATTTCCTGGACTAATTATTATTTTAACATTTTCTATTATTATTATTACGCAACAGGGTGTTTAAGAAACTATACTGTTATTTTAAATATATCTTTTTAATACTATGTTTTAGAAATAGGTGTGTTTTTTCGAAATTTCCCGATCGTACGACGATAATGAAGATGTGGGAAATTGACATTCTTGACGTTGCTTTTCATTTGTTACATAAAAATGTATTATTTACATCTGGAATGTTTGTCGGATCCTCTTGAATTTTACATGCAAATCTATTTTGACCAGAGTCAAATTTTAAGGCATGTTTGTCTTCGATCGGATTAGGGGTTGGGGTAATAATTAAAAATCGCTCTAGCGAACGTAATTTTTGTTTTTCCTCAACGAAACTCTGTATATGTAACTATTGAAATATAATAAGAAAGATAGTTTTTTTTACTCCGGTCATAAATTTCCAAATCGTGAAACGATACGGTTACCAAAAACCGTTCGCAGCAAATTCATTGTTTCCCTTGCAGTATGGGACGTAGCTCCATCTTGTTGAAACCACATTTCTTCAGTTATGGACCAGGTACAGCAAAGAGCAGCAGCTTGCGAAGAGGCTGATGGCAGGCATCTAAAAGATATTATTTTTAATTTTTTTTTAAACTCACCACGATTAAAACTATCTTTTGTAATCAAAATTATTCATTTTCAATAAAAAATAAAAAAAATTGTATCAAAAACACAATGGTCAGTGACTTATGGCCCAACTGCCTATATAAAACAGGCTATATATTATACAAAACTAATAACACTCAAATAAATTAATTTATTTCATCATTTTCTTTCATTGTCAGCATTCTTTTGAATAATATTTTCTCCAAAATAAAAGAGTCAAGCTCTACTTCTCGAATACAACATTTATTTCATTAATTGTAATGAATCAACTAACACCATTTGATCCTGCAGGGTGTGCGTGGAAAGGGCGACCGGCACAACTGGTAATCCATTATGAAAATGGGTTCAGCTTGCTCGAGAGCGGCACAGCGGGGAGCACTCGCAACGGCCCTCGTTCTCTCTGGCGTTTTCCATTTGACCGATTACGCAACTCTTCCGATGACGGAAACCGCATTCTCTGGCTGGATTTCGGTGGAGAAGAGGGTGAAATTGTAAATATAAACAATACTCATATTTTTCTTTGATATCTAAAGATTTATTCATATTTTTGTTCTTTTAGCAAATGATTTTGTTGCTTAAAAATATTATATTAAAAATATTAGAAAAAACGGACAATGTACTGATAGTATTACTACGATGTACTTCTTTACCTTACTACAATTTTTTTGTGTCTTCGTATCAACATCAATCTAAGTAGGCGAGCTCTACTATCACAAAATTTAAACAAATAATTTTCATCTCAAACACCTACTCGTACTCGTATATTCTGTGTTTTTAAAATTGTAATAAAAAAATAGTTCTTTATCTTATTTCCGTTTAATATATTATTAAGAAATTTGAAATTTATTTACTATATAATTTGATTTATATGAAGTGCTTAATTTTACATTATTATGTTGCAGGAATTGGACATGGAGGGATGTCCAAAACCGATAGTGTTTATTCTCCACAATTTTCTTTCTGCCAAAATACATCGAATGGGATTATACGCGTAAAAGCTTATGTGAAAAGAACAAATTAAAACAGTGTGACTCCATGTTAACAATAATAACTGTCAACCGATATGGATAATTATTAAATAAAGTATTAATTTTATTGACCGTAAGTGAGCCGTCGTTCCCAAAATAAAATCAAAATTGGGAGTTAGTCAATAGGATAGAGGTGTAATAATAATATGTAGAAATAAGCATCAGTAGAAAATGTAGAATATTAAACCTTTAGTTTCTTAGCTATTGCAGATTTGTAAATATTAAATACATTTGCATTTAAGAATGAATGGCCATAGTTTTATAATCAAAACTTGGTAATAAGTTATTAATTATAGCTAACTTGGCTGATGTAATATTGCACAAAAATTTTTACCATTTTTGTAAAAAAAGAAATAATATATCAAAATATATATTCTACATATTCTACTTTTGGAAACATATTCTACGTATTGTTGTGAGATGTTTTCCATAAACGTAAACTGTATTATTTGGATCTTATCCATTAAATTTTCAAATAAGAAATAAAATGGAAATAATTTAACAAATATTTGTTTTTCGCTCCATAATGATAAAATATGGATATACATACTGTATATGAAGTAATATAATTATGTTTTGTTTATGTT
This sequence comes from Agonum fuliginosum, assembly GCA_947534325.1. Classification (NCBI taxonomy): domain Eukaryota; kingdom Metazoa; phylum Arthropoda; class Insecta; order Coleoptera; family Carabidae; genus Agonum; species Agonum fuliginosum. The sequence continues at coordinate 28,349,628 of OX384035.1, forward strand.
TTTTATAATGTTTAACTGTTGTCAATATTAATTTATTTTTATGTTTTCGTTTCTTAAAAATTTATGTTACCTACATAATATATTTTAATGGACTGGGAATAATTATAAATAATATAGAGTAATATTTAATTTTATTGTTTAAATATTAAAGTCTTCGAATTCGTGACACAAATAATATCAGTTTTGTAAATTATTTTTTATAACAGATTATATACAATTTTCCCAATTAGCAATTATAATAAAAAATTAAATAGTAATAAAGTAAACCTAAGTATAGTTTGATGAAAATGTAGTTATTTAAATAATAAATTTATAATAAAAAACAAATACTTATGTCGGCGGGTTACCTATTAGAGTATTAGGTAATAGTAATTTATTACTCAACAAGCGTTATTCTTTACTCGTTTATGATATTACAGTTTGCATACGTCGTCTACACCCACAGGCTAGTCGTGAAATTTATTTAGTAAGTACTATTTATACAGTAGACTGTTTCTAAACTAGGAATAAGAGTAAACCAAAATGTATATGCTTGTGATTCAATATTTCAATATAATATGATATAATCAAATAACTTGTGACTTACAGTATAGTAATAAATTGACTAATTGCAATGCAAAGAATATAGAAATTAAATTTTCGGGATTCTTATTGGTTGAATTATTTGGTTTTACTCTTCCTAGTTTAAAGACAGGCTATAGTAAATTTAATACCATTACTATTCTTTTTCTACGACTATTATATTTATATTCTATTAAATAAATTTCAAATGAAAACATCTTTTAATGTGAAAAAAAATCTAGTCGTAACCTAGCACCAAAGGAATTTTACCTTACGTTATGAGCAGCATGTTTATTTGTAACATAATTTCAAAATCTTTTTACTTCCTCGACCTATGTAATCGTGATTTTTTGACAGTAAGAGATTTTGGTGAATTTTCACGTTTTAGACCCTACTGAACACAAAAAACATAATTTAAAAAAAGTAGGTCTGTTAGTCTATCTGTCTTACTTAAAAACGCGTTGGAATTTTGGACTGAAATTTTATATTTAAGATCTTGAGCCAAAATTGTTCGTTAATGAGCTATATTCAACCAGTGGTACCAACTTTATAAACAATACTATCGTGTGTGGTATCAAATTAAAGCTCTCGGGAAAAGAATAATTCTAGTAGAAACATAAAAATAACATTTAAACGATCAATTGTTTTTTTTTAAAATAAATTATTCAAATTATACTGAGTTTGGTGTCAATCTTTATAAACGCAACTTATTTATTTTTATCACAATACTATCGTGTGTGGTAAAATAATTCGAAATGAAAAAGAAAAATAACATTTAAACGATCGTCAATTTTTATTATATACATTACCTATTCAAATTATAAATGAAAGCTCTCTAGAAAAAAATCTAGTCGAAGAATCAAAAACAATTTTGAAGCGATGGTTAGTTGTTTTTTAACATTTTTTTCCAATTATGCCGAAGTTGGTATCAACTTAAATAGTTCGGGAAAAAAGATTACTTTATTTAAGTTTTGTTGAATAAAGCATAAAATCAAAGCCTTTACGAAAGCAAGTTTTTTAAAACTTATAGTCGGGGCTAGTACTAACACATCTGTCACTAAAAACGTGTGAACAATAATAATTCAATGAATATTCAATAGTCGTAGAAAAATTTATTATATAAAATATGTATACAGAAACATAATCTATATTTTTAAAATTATTATTATATACTTATTCCAATGTATGTATTTAATACACAGGTTCTGGTTTTTGTGTCATTAGAAGATTGAAACGTTTTTTGATAATTAATCGCTGTCTGCTGTATTTATCTTCGGGGGAGAATCGAGCTATAAAGATAAAACGAAAGGTAAAAAGTAATTATAACAAAAATAGTCTGTGCTAGATACCTGGATGTGCCGAAAACGTAGGTTTTCCTTGTGGGTCTACTTTCTACAAAATCAATTTAAGGTAAGTATAAATGATTTTTAAATATTTGATTTATTTTACCTTCAAAGTGTATACACGTTTTCCTTCTTCATCTAAGTAATACATAAGATACATTTTGATAACTTGTTTATTTCAAGCAACAATTTCGTAAATAAATGTGCACGTGCGCGACAATTGAATTTAACTAACCTCCAAGGAGCTAACCTCTTTTGTTATTGATTTGTTCACGATTCGTTTTTGTATCAGTGGTACCAGTCCAGTTGGGGATATTATATTACTTTATGTTGCATGATCTGAATAATGTAATTAATGTACGCGCGGTTTTCGTTTCTATAGTAACAAAATCTTATTTTTAAAACAAGATTGTCGTGATTTATAAGCAAGTCAGAATAAAATGCCAATTTTTGTAAAAGATTATTCTTGGCAACAAACTGATCAGTTTATCACAATACATGTACCTTTGAAGAATGTACATCAAAAAGATGTTGATTTCTTGACATCAAACAAATATATAAAGGCAAATTATTACCCTTTCATTTTTGAATTATTTTTATTAAATACCATTGATAAAACAAATAGTAAATGTTACATAAAAGATGAAGAAATAATTTTTGAATTATGTAAAGCAGAACCCGGACAGTGGGATAATTTAGAAGCAATAGTTAACAAATCCGAAATATTTGAACTAAGGAAAAAATATATAGAGGAAATTCAAAATGAAACTCAAGAAGAAATTAAAGATAGGGCAAATAAAAGAGCTGAATTAAAAAGATTTGCAGTAGGTGAACAAATAGCAGTTGATACTAAAAATCGCCAAACCATGGAGAAAATTAAAAAAGAAGAAACTGAAAAAGCATTAAAAGAAATGAAATTATTCGAAGAAACGGTTCCGGTAACACAAGATAGAATTAAATCACTACCAGATTTACCAAAAAAAGAATTTGAAATTAAAAAACGTAATCTAAAAAAATGTCCACCAAAAAAACAACCACCACCTGCTATTCCTATGCCACGAAAATGTCAATCAGTTAATATTTCTTTTACTGCACGTGAATTTCCAACTCCTAGTCGTGAATCTAAATCTCAAGAAGAACAAGAATGGTTAACTAAACAAGCAGAAGCTCGAAGATCAGTAGGATTTGATGATGGAGATCTTAGACCCGAAGAAAGAAACCCTCAATGGTTAAAGGATAAAGGCGATGAATTTTTCAAAGCTCAAAACTATCTTGCAGCTATTAGCGCTTATTCAACTGGAATAAAACTTAGTAAAAATCTTGTTTCCCTTTATGTTAACAGATCAGCTGCTCATTTTGCTATTGGAAATTTGCACAAAACAATTGATGATTGTTCAACTGCTCTGGAATTAATGACACCAATTTGTGAAGCTAATAGAATTCTTAGAGCAAAAAGTATTGCTAGAAGAGGAGCTGCTTTGTGTAAAGTAGGACTTTGGAAGGAAGGAAAAGGTGAAATTGAGGCTGCATTAAAATTAGTACCTAATGATGAAATGTTGAAACAAGATTTAAAAAATGTTGAATCAAAACTAGAAACTAAATCCAGCATTATAAATGATAATTAGCTAGTGAAAGAAAAGTTGTATAATTTGTGTAACGTAATTTAATGTATCTTATAAAATACAACGTAGTTTATTTTTCATTTACATTTGTCACTTCCTTAAGTCCAAGAACAGCTAATAATGCTTTCGGAGAAGGATCTCTTCCACGGAATCTTCTAAATACTTCACTAGGATGACAACCCCCACCAAGCGCTAAAAATGTGTCTCTAAACCTTTTTCCAACATCTAAAACATGTTGTTCATCATTTTGAGCTTCATGAAAAGCACTGTACACATCAGCAGCAATCATTCGAGACCACACATGAGAATAATACGCAGCTGCCCATTCTCCCGAGAAAATTGGTGTGAAAGAACATGGATGAGAATCTTGTTTATTAAACGGTAATAAAAAGTGATTCGGCCATATGCGCTTAACAATATCCAACCAAAATTCTCTTGTTGTGTACAGTTCCAAATCTAGGGTAGACAAATAGATTTCTTGACATAAATCCAATCCAGACATATGTTGACGAGATTTTTGTAAACTTTCAATCAATTGTCTTGGTAGAGGATCCTCGCTTTCGTAATGCTTACTTATAGAATGAAGGACTTTTGAATCGTACAGCCAATGCGACATAACATGGCCACATACTTCAACCGCATCCCATTCAACGAATGATAATCCTGCGACTTCAGAGTATGAAGTTCGTGTTAGCAAATGTTGCATTGCGTGCCCGAATTTATGAAAGAGAAATGATACTTCTTGGAAAGTTAACATTGAAGGTTCTGTATTTTTAGGTATTCGGAAGTTGAAGATTAAAGCCGAAAGTGGTGTAGTTTCGGATATACGACTGTGGTTACGGATTCCTACCATCCAACCATTCATTTCTTGTGTTCTTAGTTTTTCAGTTTTACGATTATAAGGATCCAAGTAAAATCCGGCAATTGGTTCGCTACTATGTGGCTCAAAAATATCGAAAAATTTAACATCATTATGCCATGTTTTTACATCAGATCGTTCTCGTATTTTTATGTTAAATAATTTTTCGCACAAATTAAATAAGCCATGTAACACATGAGGAAAAGTAAAATATTCCTGCAACGTTTGATCATTATAATTGTATAAAGTTTTTCTTTGTTTTCTTTTCCAATATGGAATATCCCACAGTTCCAAGTTTCCTTCAAATCCTCTTTCTGTTGCAAAATTCGCAAGTTCAGTGAGTTCTTTTTCCTGAGCTATTTTAGCCCTATCTAATAATTTGTTCAAATTATCTCTAACATTTTCTATATTTCCTGCCATTTTTGTTTCCATTGACATTTGAACAAAATTATCATATCCAAGTAATTTGGCTTGATCAGTTCTCAAAGATCGAATTAATTCAATATGGGTACTATTTTCTAAACTTTTATCTAAATATCCAGAGGCTCTTTGAGCTCGAGCTTGCCACACATTCCAACGAAGATCACGATCAGGACAATGTTCTAAAAATGGACCACTTATATGAGGTTGTAAAGTAATTTTCCATGGTCCCTTAAGAGGTTGATTCTCATCTACAGCTAAAGCCCTTAAAAGTGAATCAGGAAAATCTCTTATAATAGATGGATCTTTGATTGTATGTACAAATTGCCTAGTAGCAGTTTCTACTTTTCCTTTAAACTTTCCACATTCGGTGCCTAATTTTCCAGTTACTTCACGTAATTGTGCTTTTGCTGGAGTATCTAAATCTAAACCGTTAAGTTTCCCTTCTATTACGAACTTCTTTAAAACTCGTTTCTGTTCTTCCGTTTTATTATCAACATGTTTAGATTCTTCTTTACAGTAATTGTAAATTAAAGCACTATTAAATTTAGTTACTCTCGCTCTTCTAGCCCTCTCGTGAATAGTTAAATATGACTTTGTGGGCATTAAAGATTTGTTTCCGAGATATAACGTTTTTGACAATCCCCAAGTAGTGTCCAATGGAGTTCCTACTTGTTCTAATGAATTAAAAATGTGATCGAATGCTTCACTCGTATTGTTACTTAAAGATTTAATTATTCTTTCTATAGAACGAACGCCGGCCTCAAATTCCGTAGTTTGTTTACCAATTGCAGCTACGCAGTTTTCAATTGTAATGTTGCTGAATTCTGGTAATCCATCATTACGCAGTAATGGGTTCTTCTCTGGTAAATCTTCTCCGATTTCTGGGACTCTGAAAAAATGTCATTTTGTAATTTAATATATTATTGCAGTGTTGAATTTTAACTTACAGAACGATATATCCATTTCTCCTTGTATTTACCAAGTAACCCATTCGTTTGAGAAATACACGTTTATTTATAAATGATAAAGACATTTTAAATATATTTATTCAGTCTAATAATAAAGTACGTAAATACATAAAAATAAATTAAAAATAGGAAATTACATTCACTTCTGACATTTTATTTGACAAGAGCATTTGTGCACTTGTGCACGTTCTCAGTTCTCATAGGGATATTTTATTACCTCTATATTCAGGTAGTAATTTATAAAATTAATTATGTTATTATTTTAAATAAAATTTATTAATAATATAAATTCGATTAATAAATATATTATTATTATTTTTGTCTATTTTATTTTGATATTCCTATATATAAGCACGTCATTTAAATTTACTTCTAGGGTATTTTACTCGTAATTGGTACATTATAGGTAACACAATGTACTGAAAATTACCAGATAGTCTTAGAAAAGTCTGTGCACAGGACGAATTTTACAGACGATTATACAGAATTATAACCGTAAATTAGTATTAAATTTGTTTAAATCTTTATATCTTTTATATTAAGTATAACGTTTTGGTGAAAATTTAACCTTCTTGTTTTAATAATTTTTGTTAAATTATTTCGAAGCTTCTACATATTCCTGTGTCATGGCGGTACCTAATACCGGTGTAGGTGAGTAATTCATTAAATTACTACTTATTTACAAAGTTCTAAAAACATAAAAAATAGTTACGTCTTCTTTCTGTAAGTAACTTTGTTATAATGACGTCAGAATGGTTTTTTCGTTCATTTTTTGCTTGAGGAATTCGATATCAATTTATAAATTTGTTATCTTCGTTAATAACTTTAAGAAATCATTTTTATACATAATTTTTGTGTTTTAGTGGTTCCTCGAAATTTTAGACTTCTAGAAGAACTAGAACAAGGGCAAAAAGGTGTAGGCGATGGTACTATTAGTTGGGGTTTAGAAAACGATGATGATATGACATTAACACATTGGACAGGGATGATAATTGGACCCCCTCGTACTCCTTATGAAAATAGAATGTATTCTTTAAAAATTGAATGTGGCCAAAGATATCCCGATGACGCTCCGTCTGCTAAATTTATATCTAGGATTAATATGAATTGTATTAACAGTCAAACAGGAGTGGTATGTATAAATTTTACTTTATTAAAAATAGTTCCTTGCACTTACAGTCTTTCCTGAAAAATGATTAATTTTATTAATCATCGATTCTTAGTAGTAATACTATGAAAATGATGTCAGAAGTAATTTACATAAAATGCCATGGGTAGTTAATTGTGGAAATTCAGATATTAGCAATCATATTATTTGTATTATATAATGAAAAATTTTATGTACTATTCTATAATATAATGTAGTATTTTAGTTACACATCTTAGATTTTTTCTTATACTTGTTTCACTTTATTTTTTAGTAATAGTGACATTTAAAATTTTAATCAAGTTAACTACATAGTACATACGTGCCTATTTTAATGAAACAAATTAAAGAGACTTATGACTTTGTTTATATTTATACTAGAAGACTATTAAATTAGTGCAGTCATAGAGTTAGCATTGTCACAATAGTTATTTAAGTGTCTGTATTTAGGGCCTTAAGTAATTGATTTTTTTCAAAATTTGTAATCTGAGCAGATATTTATATTGTAATTATAATAGATATTAAAAATATAATTGGCTAAAAAAATGTTAATGTTGTGTTTGTTTTGCTTATGATATAGTTTATGATTGATTGTTAGGTGGATAACAGACAGGTGCCAGTGTTGGCGCGATGGCAACGAGACTACACGATCAAGACGGTGCTGCAGGAGTTACGACGACTCATGACGCTGAAGGAGAATATGAAGCTAACCCAGCCGCCCGAGGGCAGTTCCTTTTAGCCGCCTCGCTCGCGTCCCTCACGTTCTATAATGCCTTAAGTCCTGAGTTGTTTGTAAATTGTAAGTATCATAAACATTGAATACGGGCGTGTGTCTCGGATCTCGGACTCGAGGCTAGCTGACCACCAATCTACCACACTGTTGTATCAAAGTGTTTTATGCATAAGTAACATCTGGGATGAATGCATCTTTGCAACAACAATAATAAATATTATATATGTAAATCGTTTTCAAACATTTTAGATGTATAGGTTTGGATATAATTATGCATTATATTATTAAATTTAATTCGTTTTGTTTGAATTCTGGAGTGTATGTTATAAACGCTGTATGAATTTTGTGAAATTCTGTCAGTAAGTAAAGCTTACCGCAAACACCTATTATAACTGAATATTATAAATGCTAAAGTAAACTAATTTAGAAACGAATTTAGGTAGCGCCAAGATTTTAACACTTAAGTTCTCAGATCGATTAATTTGCTGATGTATTTCTCTCTTCTGTTCATAATAAATTTTTACTCTAGAATGTGTTTGCTTGTTACCGAAGATTTTATCACAGTTTATGAATGATTTACTACTTTTAAAAATATGTGATTTATGTACATCATTTTACGTAATATACGTAATGGAAACTTATCCATTGTATACTTTAGATTTTTCTTAATATACCCAATCAGAAAACAACAGTACTTTGTGGCAACAACTTTATTAACAAATGGAAATAAACTGTACGAGTGGTTACACATAATGACTTAATAAAATTACAAAGATGACCGTAGTAGCTGTTGGGTGAAGACATTGACAAGAACTAAATCTTCATTGGTTTATTTCTTTCTCTTAGTATGTACATCGTATAGTATCATAATTCACTCTACACAGTTACTAGGATCTGAGTAGAGTACTTATTCGCCATACAAACCAATAATATTAAATTGTTCTACTTCATTAAAACTGTCTACTTTTTGGATGGAGGAAAGAATTCGATCTTCCTGGATTTCATTGTTGACCATCTATGTCTCTTGATATAAAAGCTGATAGCAAGAAGCAATGAGAACATGCCAATGGCTTTGATAGCCATCTGTTTTCTCTGATCGTGTTCGGGTTCCGAAGTCCATTTCAGGAAAGTAGATACGTCCTTAGCCAATTGACTAGCAGTGGCTGGAGTGCCATCAGAGTACTCTATAACTTCATTGTACAGCGCCATGGCCATGGAGATGGCGCCGCCAGGGAAATAAGGATTAAAATATTGTCCATCTCTGAGGACAACACCAGCTGGAGCATCACAGTAACCGGTCAGCAGGGCGAAGATATAATCTTCACCACCGTGACGAGCAGAATTGATGTAACTCAAGTCTGGTGGGTAAGCACCATTGTTAGCAGCTCTGGCAGCTTCTTCGTTAGGATAGGGGCTTGGGAAATAATCCGACAGCTTTCCAGGTCTCATGAACATTTCACCATTCTCATCTGGACCGTCACGGACTTGGACCTCTTGAGCTTCGGCTTTGGCTTCAGCTTCAGTGTGCGATACACCGACCAAATTACGATAAGCGATGAATCGCATCGAATGACAAGCGGCGCATACTTGTTTGTATACTTCGTAACCTCGTCGAACGCTAGAACGGAAACATATATTTAGTTTCTAACTATGCAAAAATATGATAATTAAAATACCTGGCATGATCCAATGAAGAAAACCAGCCCTTATGGCTCCATGGATTTTTTGGTGGGTGCAAATCTAGATCAGATGCTTTGACAGATTGATCTAGTGCAAACATCAAAGCACCTGCACCTCCAGTCACAAGTCCAAGCGTTGTGTACAGCTAAAATTCAATTACACAGAGAAATAAGTTAGCGGAGTTTTACATGTAATGAAAGATAATATAAAATAGGTTAATACATCACAATTTAATGTATTTTGTATATTTCAAATGTAGCAGTATAATAAGAATTACTTACAGCTTTCCGGCCCTTCGACCATTCTCGAGTTGTAGATAAATTCGTTACCTGTAAGTTATATAATACTTCTTATAGTTGAATTACATCATTTGCAACACATTTATAAATGAGAAAAACTTGATAGCAATTATATCTTTTAGTAAATATCTAAACGAATAATGTTATATCATCAGTTCGGGTAAAATTGGACAGCTAGTATAATTAAAAAGAAGGTCGGCTGTCAATTTTTCTCAATTATTATATTATATTAATTTATAATGTTGAAAGTAGTTAAGCAACAATTTACCTGGTTGTATAAAATACCATTATTTGTTTTTAATAGACCTGCACCACAAATTCGACCCACGGAACCAGCCATGTTGAGTAGAAGGTGCACAGCAGTGTCGCCCGCTCTGCGCTCGTTCGGATTGAATAGGGATTGTCATTTAATGACAAGTTTACATATAAAAAATGTTTTCGAATGTCAAAGACAATTCATATATAAAACTGTTTTAGAAACCTATTGTTGTCATTAAAAATAAAGAAAGAAATATATAATAATTTCAGTAGTTCCAAATATTAAGGTATAGGGAATTGTTTTAAGTTGGTATTGCAATGTAATACGTCACTTCTCTCAGCTGATTTGAGAACGCCATTAGTAGGCGCCGATCGGATTTTTGTTTAGATTGTGATGTGAATCAGCGAATATCAAATTCATCCTTGTGTTAAATTACAAATTTCGTCATGAGTGCGGGAATGCCAGAGTTGGGCTCTAAGATCAGCCTAATATCGAAGGCAGATATTCGGTATGAGGGCCGGCTTTTTACTGTTGATCCCCAGGAATGTACTATAGCTTTAGCTTCAGGTAAAAAAATTGTTTGCACTTTTGACATTGTTACCATATTAATTTTTTTTTAATTAAAAATGACCGAGACCAACTGTTGATTATTGGTCAGCATTGTTATTTGTATTATTATTTTATAATTTTGATGTTTTATTTTTGTTTTAGTTCGATCTTTTGGAACGGAAGATCGTGAGACGCAGTATCCTGTAGCACCACAGAACCAAGTTTACGATTACATTCTATTTAGAGGTTCTGACATTAAAGACATCAGAGTAGTTAATAATGTTACAACGCTTCCAAATGACCCAGCAATTATGCAACTTTCTGTTCCTCCTTCACTGGGGCAACAAACATATCAACCACAGGGCTTCTCACATCCAGTTTTGGGACCGATGGGTCCGCAAATAGGTCAATACAATAACCCCTATGGAGGTTTAGGGTCCATGGGAGGACTTCCAAATTCATTGGCACCTGGAATGAACATGAATAGAGATCTTCGTAACATCTCTAAGCAACAATCAAGTGAGTTGTTGACCAATGTCTTATCAGGGCCGTTGCCCCAGCCAGATATTTCTCCCTCGGCAGACCAAAGTGTCAGAGCTAATGAAAATGGTAAATTATTATATACATATTCTGCTTGGTGTAGTTCGCTGGCCTGCTTATTAATAATATAATAATGCTTACAGAATCAACAATATGTGTGCCACATTGCAAATGAGTTTTATTTGTTGCTATGTGAAATTGCATGGTACTTTTTAATAAATATGTAGAATTTTACCCTTTTTAAAATTGTTGTTTTTGATAAATTTTAAATTTATACCATTTTACTGTAATCTAGTTAATTCTTGCTGATTCATTAACTGGCATATTAATGTATGTACAAGTAATTTTAATTAAATCCAATTAAAATTTAGAACAAGTTTTGTACTGAATGTTAATTTAATTTGAAATCATAAAATGTAAAATAAATTTGATTTATGTTTTAGTAATTTGCCATATTTGGTCTGTACGATGCTCTAAATTACAGAAATTAATGCAATAGTTATGAAATGTAACAACTATTGTTCGATATTTTCGATGCTCTATAATATATGATTACGTTACCTAAACGAGTATCTAAAGGTGATGCTTTTGCATAATGTTCTCATTTGGTTCAAAGGTTTTTTTCTATGTTTACTACGTTGCATCTAGTAAACAAGTTTTTTATTTTGCTTTAATGTAAATTATGTTAGAAATTTGTTCAATGTTGCATTTTGGGATAGATAGATTGTTAATTAATAGATTTGAAGTGTGTGTGGGGAACTCAGTGTTCTTAGCATCTGTTTTAGATCTTATCGGAGGTGGTTCTCGTTCAACGACGCCTGTCAGTTTAATATCTCGCAAATCTCCAACTATGGATCAAGGAGTTCAAGCCGGTGGCCAAGGTAAAGACGAAAAGAAGACTGTTCAAAGACCAATCCAACCACCAGGTCAGCGTTCTGGCCAGAACCGAGAACGTAAAGAAAGCCGTGGTGAACACAACGAACAACGTCAAACCCAGAACCGTAATCAGCAGAATCGTTCAAGTCAGAATCAACACCCGCATCCACATCCTCATCCTCATCAACATCAACATCAACAAAATCAGCACCAACACCAACATCCGCACCAGCAGCAACACCCGAACCATGGTAATCGTGGTGGACCAGGTGGTGGAGGTGGTTGGGTAAATCGCGGTCAAATGAGACAGCGCGGTAGAGGTCGAGGTGGTCCCCAGGGAATGTTCCGCCAAAATCAAGGTGGACAAAATACTGGCACTGGAGGCAAACCTAAGAGTACGCTTAAATTTGAGAACGATTATGATTTCGAGCAGGCAAACACGGAGTTTGAGGAATTGCGGTCTCAGCTTGCGAAAGTGAAAGTGACAGAAGAACCTAAGACGACGGAAGTGAATGGTGACAGTGAGAAGAAAGACGACTCTGGTAATGAGACGGGTGCCGGCGAAGGCGAGCATGAAGAGGATCCAGAAGTATATTACGACAAATCTAAATCATTCTTTGACAATATCTCGTGTGAGGCGGTCGAACGCTCCAAGGGACGCTCACAGAGGACAGATTGGCGTACTGAAAGGAAACTTAACTCTGAAACCTTCGGTGTTTCCTCCACCAGGCGCGGGGGGTTAGTATTTTTATCGTATTTAAATAATAGAACATCTTTGTGAATGTGAACGTTGGAAATTTTGTATAGTTACCGCGGTAGAGGAGGATACTACAATCGAGGAATGTACCGAGGAGGATACCGCGGCAACTACAGGGGTCAAGGACAAAGAAATCCACAACAAAGACAAAACCAAGGAAATCAGGTTGTTACTAATCAACCGCCACCAGTGGCAGCTGCTGCGGGTAAATGAATTTCATTTTTCTTATCTTTATCTTTGTTGTCAAAAACATAAATAAGTGTCATATTTGTATGTTGTAGGTAAATAATTAAACGATAGATCTGATTTCAACAAGATGCTGACACAGGATTCTCCGATTTTGGGAAATGTGGATGATTTTATGTGCGTCGTGGATTGTAGTTAGTTTTGAAGGTTTGACCAGTGGCAATAGAATGCGATTTGCGAATTGTACTCAACGACAAGTGTTGCTTGCAATGCAATCGTCGCCGTGTCAAGTTACTGCCACTGTGTTGAGAACGCGAACGCGATTTGGTACGAGAATCTAATGTATTTATTTTTCTTTACTTTTATTGTTTTTTATATATAATTTTTGTAATTTTCATCGCTGCACTAAGTGGGATTTCTTCTATATAACGAACAGGCATATTAAGTGTTTTCCTGGTGTCAGTATTAAGTATAGTTCTAAGTTTAATTAGTAAGATTAAAATGCATATATTATATATTTACAGAAATAATTTGGTACTCAGTGATATTTTTTATTTTATATGATGTCTTGATAGATAACGAAGCAGTCACCAGAGAAAAAAGTGTTCAAATGAGTAATGAATGTTTGCAGTTAGTAACTGCTGCCCTATAAAACATTACATTCAGTTTTTATTGAAATTTATACACATTCATTAATGGTACAGATAATAGATATACATGCGCATATACAATTTATTTTATTTATTCTGAATATCATTTAATATTACTATATAATTAATATGGGCCATGATGTCAGTGGTATACGTAATTATGTTAACTGATCTGCATTGTTTTTGTATCTTGAATGAATTTTATATTGACAGGACTAAAGCGTTACTCAAATTTAGTTTTACAAGTACATAATACATACTGTTCGTTGCAAACCATACTTTTGCAATTAATTCCTTCCTAACCTTAGGATTAGCCTTCCTGTTCAATATATTTTTAAAAATTCTTAAGAATAAATGCTTCATGCAGTTGAGTATGTTGTCGGAAAAGTTAAATTATTTTGCTGTGAAATGTATTTTCCTGCATTTTTGTAATAAATTTTTTTGTGTAGATCTCACTTTGTCATTTGACCCTTCTACAAACATTTCGATGTGCAAATGTCAATTGCCAAATAAATAAGTAAAAATAACTCATGTAATTTAGACTGTAAATAGGGTTGTAGCTTAAAAATTATTTTTTCATTTATATAATAGCTAATAAAATACAAAAATATGAATTCCGTACTCTTGTTAAGAAATCATATTGCAAAGAAGTTATTTGATTTTAATTTTATATTGTTTCACTACTGTATAAAATATTTGTGATATTCATGACATTTTAATATCAAAACGTTTACTTTGAAAATTAATATAGGAGTATTAGTTTATAAATGTAGATCTTATGCGGTGAGGCAGCCCTATTGCAATTTTATTTTATTTTTAATTACTTTAAATTTTCATTGTATAAGATTATTACGTTTAAGGAAAATTTAAAAATTTATATTAAAATACCTGTTATTGTTATTTATTGTAACAGTAAAGAGTGAGAATAAAAAATCAGTACATTGAACAAAATTAAATATCTTTTTGGTAGTAATATACGTGCATGATGATTATTGTATGCGTCGTGGTTCCTCGAAAATTCTGTTTTTAATTTACCATTTCTTTTGTTCATGCAAAGTGATGCAAAGCAACCCAATTTAAGGGTTATAATAATGTAATGTAAATGTTTGAAATAAAGATATATAACTAGATCAATGCTATTGTTCATTGTAGTGTCACTAATTGGGTGTAATACTTGTTATACTTATTTATTATGATTATTTTTTTTATCTGCAGTTTTATTTTTCTTAATATACTAAGCTACACTTGCATCTTTTGCAAAGAATACTCTATATTCAAAGATTTTTTACGAACATACATACTTATAATTGTTTTGCAATCATTTTTTTACCTCTCTTCACTCAGACCTGTAAGGGAGATATTGTAGTCATGCTAAAAATTCAGTACTGGATTTTGGATGTTTCGCGATGATTCCTGTGTGTGCGTTTGTAAATGTGTGTATGTATGTAAGAAAAGTTACAGATTACCCATTAGTGACTGAAAAAATGATACCTACTAGCCAATAGAGGGTAATTTGTTAATTGTTACTTAGCTTGTAGAGCACTGTACTCCCAATTTCTATCAACATTGTCGAGCTTCGGGCCGGGCCGGGCTTACTACATGATGGTATGACGGGCTTGGGCCGGATCGGCCCTACTATGATGAACCTGGGCCGGGTCGAGTTTAATATATGCAACGGGCTTGTGGGTTGAGCCGGGCCAACAACATAACGGGCTTAGGTCGGGCCTAGTTTAGTTTTTAAATAATGTACTTACCAATTTATTTAAGGTAAACTATAAAAAGTTTAAAAAACTACTACTTCCGGATTGTGGATTTCTACCAAAATCTTATCCGGTGTTAAAATCCTTATTAAATGAAATTTGGTTATTAAAGGTGCGCGCACACACACACAGACAGACATCATCGTGAAAATAGTAAATTCGTATTCTAGAGACCCTGAAACATGCATATCCACCAAAAACTCATACTCGAAAATTTTGACCCATTACAATATCTCTCATATAGAATATGAGGCGAGAGATAAAAATCGTTTGGAATAATAAACTTTTCGTTGACAATTTACAACATAAATATAAACTTTTCATAGTAGTCGTAGATAAAGTTTTCAGTTAAGAAAAAAGCGTTGGGTAAGATAGCGCGATGATATCCTTGGATCTGATTCATTTTCATTTCCGTTAACATTTCTACTTATACATATCTTATTTTGAATTTCATAGTTACATTCACTGAGCCATCTGCCCTTTTCTTTACTGAAATGGACTATATTCCTGAAACACATTGTATATTAATTTATTTATATATAAAATTTTATTTAATGTCAGTGACAGTTTACATCTTCTGCATGTTTTTTTCTTGAAACTATTAAATTTGATATGTAAATAGTTATTTATTAATTAGATTAGTCGGAAAGAGCAGAATTAGGCGGGAAGAGCATGTGGCATGTGTTGGTCACATCATAATTTTTTTAATGTGCATCATATTGGATTTTTACATGGTTGAATAGGTTTTTTCTCTTTTCAACGATTTATTGTAAGATTGTAACGTATGTTTGAAGTATAATTTATGAAAAATATTAATTACTTACCTACCTATTTTAATCTTAAATCAAATCAAGTATGTTTAAGAACTTCCATGTTGCTTCTTCTGTGAAAAATTTACAAATTCGGCGCATGCGGATGAGGTAAAAATATAAACCCGACAAAACGCCACTAATATTAAATAAAGTTTTAATATTAGTAACTTAAAATGCCGGCTTTAATCGATTTTTTAAGAGAGATATTGTAATCATGCTAAAACTTCAATAGTGAGTTTTCAATTCAGAAGCAAGTTTTGAGGTCCTTAGAATACGATTTTGATAGTTTCCGCGATGATGTCTGCGTGTGTGTGTGTGTGTGTGTGTGTGTGTGTGTGTGTGTGGATGTGGATGGATGGATGTAGGAGATACTATAACTCAAATACCAATGAATAAAAAAATTTGAAATTTTGTACATAATATTCTGACATCCTAGACTAGATCTGATTAGATTTTGGTGTTGATCGTGCAACCGGAAGTGGTAGTTTCTTGAAGATATGAAGAGTTTTTCTGGAATATCCTCAAAATTTATGGATTAATAGGATTTTTAATAAGAATGTATACTAAATGTTACTACCTACAATTAGTATTAAAAACGTTGTTTCTATCTAGAAGTTAAAAATTCTACAAATTTGTTTCAATTTTGATTTATCTGCCTACCGATGAAAACAAAAAATTAAATATTTCAATGTTAATGTCAAATAAATTTTTGACTCTCTGACAAATTGAAATTGAATATATGAAATGTCATTTATTATTTATAAGGTCATGATAAACTTTAATAATATATTATATAAATAGCAATTTCCGAATTCCCGTCTACAATGATATATTTGTAAGTAAGTATAGTAGTAAAATAGTAGAGTATGGTGAGAGGTCATGTGTTGGCCACATCAGATTTTTATATAATATTTCGGAAACGATGAATTTCTATCAACTAACTAAATTATTTATTTATTATGACTTGAAAATTTCTTTATGATTATTTATCAACAATTTCTTACAATTAATTCATTTTACCTTGCAAAATTATATTACTTATTTATTGAAAATAGAAAATTGTATCGTAGTTTATTATATTTTTATTACGGAATAGGTCATAACAAATGCACGCACTAATGCACATACATACAGACACATCTCTAATAGATTTATATTTTAAATATCAAGAAACGTACTTTGATCCATTACAGTACCTCCCTTTAATGTTGCAAGACGGGAGGTAATTTTAAAATAACTCATAAGTCATAATTTACATTTATTTAGAAAAAAATATACTATCTAAATTCAACAAAAAATAATTACGTTCAAATTTTGTTTGAGGGTCACTGGTAATTATTAATACAAAATCTAAGTTCGTTGCGAACCGGTCAATTCTGTTCGTTGCAGAAACAATCAATTAAATCGACAGTAGTGTGATTTTCGTGACATTATATGGATGTCTAGTGAAATGTATGCTTAAAAATATATAAAATATAAAAAAATTTGCGTGAAATACATATGTGAAAATAGTTTTAGTGATATAATATAGTGTGTGACTGAACTTAATGTATGTTTCCAGGTGAAAATATACGAACTTTCTATGATGGGACACATAAGGAGCCAAGCATGGACCATGAAGGAGATAGGTTAGCATTTTATTTAAGTACATAGATAGTTATTATTTTGTTAAAGTAGAGAGAAAAACTTCAGCTTTTCTGCCTCAATGGCTTTTAATGTTAAAGTAATGTGATGCTATGAATTAAGTTTAGATACTAAAACAGCTGATAAAGGTGTCATGAAACATTTGTGTTCATTTTTAATATAACTCAACCGTCAATCGTATAGCAAATTATACAAAAATAAGATTTTTAACTCCTATAGTTAAGAAGTCCTATATATAAGAAGTTTTGTTATATTTCTTTTATTAATTTTGTTTTTCTCTTGTTGCAGGTCCTCCGAACCTTGAGTAAACATGTTGCCTCGGGTTAAAGGTCAGTGCATCTTTTGTATTAAATTTATTAATTTTGTATTAAACATATTTACGTTTTTTTCAGCTCCAAATTTAATTCCCATTGATCTAAAATTGACTGGACTATAAAATATATTTGTATAGTAGTATAAAGAGTAGGGTATGGCGGGAGGTCTTGTGCTATGGCCACATCAGATTTTTAAATTTTGTTATTATTTCCAATAAATTGAATGGTTGTCCTATCTTTATTCAAAATAATACTCCATTTTAATACTACAAATTCAAGTAGCAACAAATTATTACCTACTCTAATATAAAAAACTGAGAAAAGAAAAAAAACCTATTTTGATTAGTTGTAAGACCACCGGATCGCTAAAGAAGTTTTTATTAACTTCTCGCCCTACCACCGCGTTCCCTTGCAACTTTATTTTCATTTATCTTGATATTATATAAGTTCCTTGAGAGATTTGTTTTGCTAAACTCGACACTAAAACTACGCAAGAAAAGTATATTATAATAATACATTTAATTATACTGTTCATAAGGTACACAAACAATTTACAAATAATTTACTAAAATTAGCAGTATTACTACATCATTACAGCAGTATTATTATAGGTGCGTTCGGTAAATCAGTTCTATGCACTCTTTAATCTGTACACTTCAATATCGTTCGGTAATTTTTATAGAGTCAAAAGTGTTTCGAAGCTATGCGTTCAGCAAAGGGAGAGAAGAGTGAAATAGAGTTCATAGAGTTAACTCAATTAACCCAACCTCAAAATGCTAGTACAGTAGGAGTGACAAAGGTTTTAATGTCAATTTTGTTTATGTCACATTCAAAGTTCATATTTGTTAGTAAAATTAAATACAAATACTTATTAACAAATTATGTTTTTATCATTTTCTTTACAAACGTCATTGAGTAATTATTTTGTATGAAATTGACATTTAGATTGTTATTTGTCTATCAAAAATTCGGGGTGCTCTTTTGCTTTCTTTAACTCCATATTATAATTTACCGAACGCACCTTATTTTGGTTATCATCAAGTTCAATAAATAATGTATCATGCATTTCTTATATTTATACATATACGTATTAGAGTATGTCAATATGAATGTGTATACAAATAGAAAATTGTAGAACGCTGATGCATAAGGTTGTCATTATAAGACATTGTTTAAGTTATAATAAGAATGACAAATTTTACAAATGCTTCAAATGTTTTCTCAATTAAAATTGAAACAGATTTTGCCAAAACACGTCTAATGAGCGTTCTTTTTTTGATATGTTTGCAACACCAACACTACATACTGACTGATTTATTTTTAATGAAATTTTCATTTTAAATAAACATGTAAAGGTATACTAAATAATTCAATGTTGTTTTTTGCCTGATAAATAAAAACATATACATGGAAGTCAGATTCAATGGGTTTCTTATACTTTGTAAATGTAACATTTTTAACCTGATAATATTTCAAATATACTTCAATATCATGTTGAACTAGGAACTAAAGAGGCAATAATATTAAAATACATTCAAGCGTACCTAGCAATTTAGAAATAATATATAGACACTATTTAATAATACTGTACAGCTCTTAAAGAAATAAGTTCTCAGTCACGCCCTTACAATACTTTTATGTTTAAATTAATAATCCTACGTAACTATAATAAGTACGCAGATCATCATACACTTTTCAAGCACACAAGTTTATTGGAAAAATTGGCCACTGAACGATGGTAACTAACTCATATAAAATATTTTACATTTTATTTATAACGACTGTAACTTTTTCAAAATAATACGTAATAAATTTTTGTTATTTCGTATCATTTTAAATGTAACACTCTTTATTTATTTGAAAAGGAAAAAATATTGAATTACAGACTGATGCAATTGTGGAAGAAATATAAATACTTGCATTTTATGAAATAAATACGTAACAGATATTTACAAGAACGATTAATCTTATGATGAGTCATACATAAAACACATAATTACAATACAACACAATATTCGCTACATTTTATGCGAAATGACATTCAGTTCCAATATATAAGAGATTATAGCAGTATTTTATACACTTATGTAGTCAATTTAATTTCAAATAATTGTTAATGTTGTTGATAAATGCATGCTGGTACATATTAACCGTACCAAACAAATTGACTGTTTTATTTCAAGAATGCATTTATCGTTCATGATTAAATATAATGCAATAAGAATTATTCTTTAAATTTAAAACAATTATTACAATTATTTCATAAGTGGATTTTTTTATCCCATTTGTATTGGTGAATAATTGGTTTAAAATTAAAAAAGAAGCTGCAAATTACATCATAGTCATTCTGTTTGGTCGGAATGTGTTAAAGCCAATATCTCAACATATTTTATATTCCATATAAATACGAATATAACTACGTTTATAGTACAAAAATTATTTACAAAGAAACGTATTACAGCGTCATATCCTAAGTCCAAATAAATTAGAAGCCAGAACATCGTTAAAACAATATGATTTGAGTAACACATTGAGTGTGTTCGTTCCTAGGAGAAATGAAACAACGACTTGGTTGTTGCTGTGATTAGGTGAAGTTATGAGGACGAGTGCTTCACTTGCACTTCCTAGCGCGTCGCTGAAATCTACGCATACGTCGCTGCCACTCGTCCTTCCATTCGATGACGATGGCTCGCTGACCTACAACTAGCCCGCCACTGGGATAGCCTGCTGCGTCGTCTTTTTCGCGACCAAGTATCAAGTACGACCTGCAAATCATACAACATAACATTATTTATATTAGATAATAGACTAAATAGACTGAAAAGGTCGTGACGCTTGTTTTGAAACATTTATGCTGGTTGCATTATGCGTTGCCTACATGACGGCGAAACTTGACTTCATACTTTTTCAGTCTATTCTGGACTAATAGGATTATGCAAAGTGAGAAATGTGAAATGTGTATTAAAATTCAAAACTTGTTGATAAATCGTCAAAACAGATTGCTAAAAAACCATTTTGTTGTTATAGGCTATTGAAGTTTGAATTTACTGAGGCGATGCGCGGCATTAACTTAAAAAAGAAATTGTCACAAATGTTAAAGTATTAATTTAAAGTTGATGTTAATGCTGTTTTAACCTATCATAAAAATATTGTTAATTCATTTAAATTTCTTAATTTTACAATTTTCATCTGACTGTTTTGTCAATTGACAAATATTTTAATAATAATAATAATTATTATTATTGATGATGATATTTCTTTTACACGAAAACAACATAACATCCTTTTTGAGTCCATACTTGGTTTTAGTAAGAAGTGTCTGCTGATTACATTTCTATAAAAAAATTTAATAAGAGAACAATTAAACAAAAATGTAGAACTAGAACTTTTTTGTAACTTCAAAAACTTTTTAATATTAAATTAAACAATCATGATAAAGTACCTACCACTAAATGACTCAAAATATCTAAGTAAAGTCGGAACGTTGATATACATAACTTAATAAAGCTTTTTGACTGAATTGTAGAGATATTTTAATAATTTATAAATTGATATAACTTTTATCTATCATTTCTAAAGCAGCCGTAGAAAATATTAATGAAAGATAATTTCGTCTTTTCACTTTACGGCAATAATCTGTAAGGAAATGAACTATTCAATTTTTTTAAAGGAAGGACAATATTTAGAACTTACTTGTTGTTCTTGATCTTGGGACATTTACAGTTGAGGTCTTGGGCGGACACGTGCATCACGATAGTGCCCTTGCGAAGACGTGAATCTCTGCTTCGCTTGAATATGGACTGGACGTTGAGTGCGAACCTCACCCACCCGCCGCCACTGGTTTCGCCCGCTGTTGCTGCGCCCGCCCCCGTAACTGCTTCGTCGCCACTCATCGCTTCGCGGGTAACTACTCTGCCCATGATCGCTACAACGAACAAATTATTTTTAAATTAATTCAAATTAAAATTATTATAGTGACTATTTATGTAGGTATGTATAATTGAATATACCAGTCCAGTACACAGAGTAATAATAGCAATACGTAGATAAAAGGCAAAATTTATGAGTGTCCACCTCCAGTGATCAATTAAATTGGCATTCAGTGGTTAAATTATCAAAAATCGAATATGGTAAGACTGTAAAGTGCACTACGTAATTTTGTAAATTGGAATAAAATTCGCTTTGAAACTAATAGAGATGGGCGCGGTAGTGACTTTTGATTCACGCTCACGCCGATTCACGAAATTGAATATATTTTTCACGACCATTCACGAACGTTATTTTTTTAAATTTTCACGTTCACGCACATTCACGATTTTATTATTTTTTTCACGCCTATCGGGTCACAGTTTTTAATTTTTTTTTTCAAGCCCGTTGGGTCACGGTTTTTAATATTTCATTTTTAGAAAATGACATCTGCTCTTATTTTCTTTCGTGTGGAACAGCATATTTATTTTCAGAAATTATTCTACAGTTTACAACATTTATTAGATTTTATAACTTTAAATTTTATTTCTGTATTTTACGAATATTTTTTATTTTATATTATTACTTATGAATAAAACAAAACTGATCTTGTAATGATTATTGTCTTGAAATTAACATTTTGAATTTCTGTGAGTAATTTTTTTTGCTCACGCCCATTCACCCCCAGCACAAAAAACAACGTTCACGTTTACGTCCACTCACTTCCCAAATTAAATTTTTTGTTCACGTTCACGGTTAAATTTCACGCCCAGCGCCCATCTTTAAAACTAAATTCTACATGAAGATAAAACGATCATATTTTTTCGAAATGATTTGCTAAATGAAACCTAAAAAATAAAGATTCAATTCTTCGATCTAAGTGCGAAATATCAAAAAAAATCTTTTTGTTTCATGATCAGCACGTCGTACAGTTACAGTATATACCCTTTAATTTTTTGTCCTAAGTTGTGGAACATTCTGTAGGTATATTCATGAATACAATGTTTAATAATAATGGCTGTGGGAAAAATAGTGTACATGACTCGCTGTAAAGTGTTTACCGAATGCTCGTCAGATTTTTGCGTCTGTTTGGTTGCGTTTCGATCCGATCCACAAAAGTTCGGAGCAAAACTTTTAATTTCAGATCGTGTTTTTGGTTCGGAATCAATCGGTTCTGTTTACGGTCATTGAAGCAATAATATCATTAACAATTATTAAGTAGGAATCTTCGAATACAAGATAGTTTCTTCGCGGCAACCCTAATAAAATATTTTTTGCTGTAACATATCTAACATGTGTGGCCCAACAATTCTTTATTGTAACTTACTGCAGGCGAACAACATAAAATATGTGTTTTCCATCACTACTGCACCGCATTATATAAAGAATTATGTTAATGAAATGCACTTAATCATCAACATACACACACGATAATAGTCCGTATGTCACGTTGGGGTAAGGTGTGTGGCCCGAATTGAAAAGTACGCATTGGCTTTTATTTTTTAAGATGATGTTTTAAAACAAGAGCTGTATATCTTGTACTCGGATATTCTTTTAAGATAAATCAATCCAGTGTCAGCGAACAAGCATTAACGATGCTTTTAAAATGGACGGGTAAATTATTATTTTTCTAATAATCACTTTACATGTATTGCAATATATGTAAATAAAATAACTGTACATAGTACAACCTATGATTAAATATTGTTTACTTATACCCACGAAAATGAGCAATCTTTGATAATTATAAGCACAAAAACGTAAGTTGTCGAGTTGCAGTATAATAAGTCAGGGCCGATTCTGTATTATTGGTCGCCCTGGTGCGAATTAAAAAAAGGCCGCCCCTACAATATTATCGCAAGAAAAAAAAAAATGAAATTATTATCTATTTGAAATAGCATAGAACTTGAAACTATTAATATAACTAGAATATTATGCGATTTATAATACCGAGGATGTTGCTAAGCGACAAAGTGAAACAGAGTCTCTTTGAACATCCAAGGGGGCTTAAATCGCATATATTCGAGTTATATTTAAAGCTTAATCGTATCATCAACGACAGCGATGTTCATACAAATCAACAATTTTATCTGTCCGTAACTAAAGAATTATAAGTATCTAACGTACTTTAAGTAACTAACGTATTATGTTGTTTATAATTATCAATAAATGTTGCATATTAAAAGGTAATAACAGTTGATGATACGATTAAAAATATAATGAGCTACTTGCATAATTTTTTTTAATTAAATATTTTTTAAGAAGAGACATATCTTGGGGTTGGGACCCATATTTTTCACAAATTTTTTTATCAACAAACCCAAAAATAATTAATGAAAATTTAATAATGATGTGACGTAGAATGCTGCCTTATCTCATATACAAAATAATGACGTCACAACAAAATTTCTGTCTCAATTTACTAAAAAACAAATTATTTTAACAAAATTTGTATTTTTACCAATTATTCAGATCTAACATTAAGTTCATTGTGATAAAAATCTTATTTTCAGTACTATGCAAGCTGTCCATTGCGCCGCAGGTAATTTTTTAATATTCAAGGTCAAATAAATTTAAATTGAATGTAATATTTCATGAAATTAACGAAAAACATTGCATTAAATCAAAGAAAATTATAAGTATAATTTAAATTAATTGCGAGAATTTTATATATAAATACTACTTTTAAAGTGGCGTTTCGTCGCCTCAAATTTTTCGGGGGCAAGCTAGAATCGGCCGTGCAATTAGTGCAACGTGCAATGCATAAGACCCATTTATAATTCTTCCAACTATCACTTTCATCTCGACCTCTACATGTGTTAATCTATATTTACTTATTCCAACAAAGTTAATTTAAATTCGTGCAAAGTAATTAACCTGAGACTGAGAGTCTAAAACGTCTTTAAATTGTAATGAAGTCGGACATTTGGCACAGAATTTATTATTATTAGTGAAATGTTTGCCGGTTCTCTAAACAAATGTTCTGTTCGCTATAAACGTTCTGTGATATTCTTACTTACGTTGTTTACATTTCACTTTGCGAAAAACTCGAATTTGAGAAAAGAACGATGTGTGAAATTCATCTTTGCAAATACAAATAAACGATGTTATTTCAAGAGTCTGTGTGGTTGGAAGAAGTGAGTGTTGCTGGAGTGTTGGTGTTATTTATTGTGCTTTGATTTCCTATAGTCGCACCTGAAAATACTGCGTCGAAGAGTGAAGAGAGATTTAAACCATTACGCGACTATTACATTTACCACTTTTATCTGATTTTTTATTTTTTTATTTTTTAAATTTTAATATTCAATAATACCTAATATGAAATAGAACAAGATCTATAATTTTGTCTTATGTTCATGCAATAAACAAAATATATGGAGGTGAAGTAAATTATTTATCTTTACAAATAAAAATTTATGAAATTCTGTAAAATAAATATCAAATATTTCTAGCGTGATTTCTAAGTTTTTAGTTCAATAATCAAGTAACTTGTGTATTACAGAGTATAGTAATTGATTAAATGTATAGATATAGATATTAAAATTGAATTTATTTACTCCTCCTAGTTTAAAAGCTAACTTGACTATAGTTATAATATCTAATTATAGATAATAAAATATTGTCAACAAATCTTTAAAATATGTGGGTATAATTTCAAAGTTGATATTTTTTTATAATTAGTGCAGGTCCTGGGTACGGTAGGTACTACTAGTGTATGAAACTTGGGTTGGGGTGTCACTACCTTAATAAGATAATAACTTAGCATTATTTGATCAGAAAATTCATACAATACATTGAACAATTAGAGAAAATAAGTATTAATTTATGCATTTTAATGTTACAAATTATGGTCTTATTAGAAAATATTTTTTGTCAAGAAAATTACATATCTGACGAAAAAAATAGTAAAAAATCGGCCAAATTGACTATTTTTACTAATTTGTTACTAAAATACCATTAAGCAAAAATATAATTTCTTAGCACTCTAGAGTCATCTTTTATCTATATGTACTCGTATATATAAAATATGAATAGTGTAGGTGTACTAACAAGAGCTCAGTTTGTAATATAGCAAGGTCACTTTTTCACTATATTTTTGGCACAAGTGTAGCGTTTCGTTCGTTTTATGATTCTAAGAAATTTTCTCTTCACTGAATTTTCTAGTTATAAATATTCTAGTGTTGAAGAAGTTCCCACCGCAAAGTATCCATGTGTATACATAGGGCATTACGTGTATAACCACGAAGTATAATTTATGACAGGAGTGGATACTAGAGCGGATGAAGTGTGGCATTTCTGTTTACCTTTTAGAGAGACTGAAAATACGGGCCAGCTCGGAGCATGCATTCTATGACGTTATGACGATCAGCGATCAGCAACAGTAACGATGGTATAACCAAGGGCGGCTCCAGGTGATGTTCTTAGGGGAGGTCATTTTGAAAAATGGAATGGGAAAATAGCGCCGTAGGCGAATTTTTTTTTAGTTCAAGGTCAAATGCCTTTATATGAAATTTCGGATTTGAATAACACTCTTTTTTATGTGTAATGATAAATTAAAACTTAATTTTTACTTCCACGTAAGTTAAAATAGTATTAACTTAAGTAGAAATTGGAATAGTATTCGATTTTAATATCTAACTTTAGGATTCTTGGGGGGGGGGGGAATAATTACCCCGTTCCCCCCCACCCCTTGTATCCGCGCCTGGGTATAACACACGAGTCCAATAGTGATCTTTTTCTCTAGCACAGGTAAATAAAAATGCCACGAATGTACAGTATTGCTAAGATACGGAGTATCCATTCCTGTGCTTAAATTATACTTCGTGGGTATAACAGTGTTACACCAAATTTATGATCGATAAGTATAGGTAATATTTTAATATTACTAAAGGTGAACTTTCTGTATTTCTACTTACCGTAATCCCTTTTGCAATACTTGTTTAGGTTTAGTCTTCTTGTTGCGGCCCTGCATTTTCCGCACTGATCTGGAAACAAACAAAAATTGTTTAGACATTTATAACAATAAATTTGCTCATAAAATAATTATAATGAATGTAAATTAATTTAGTTTTTATCTGTATAAGTGTATGATTATTGAGTATGAACTTAGTGAAGTTTTTTTGGTATTCAAAGCAGAGAAGCAACAGATAATTAATCATAAAAATATGGACGTATTTTACAGATAAAATGTTCTTGACAACTGTTAATGTTCGTTTTATAACATAATTAAAGAGTTCTTCGTGTGTCGCATTATTTGTTAAGATTTTTACATTCTTTTAATTAGGTTGATGACACATAAATTATAATTTAGTTTAATTACTACTATTAACTTAATGTGTAGTAAGTATACTTATTGTAAACTTTTATCCTATGTGTTTTATTTACTTTTATTTCTATGTTAGTAGAGACCAGCTTCCAGAATGTTTTAATTGAAACAAAGCCTTAAAAAGTAGAAAAACATTCTACAAACTTTGTAAAAAATGTCTCACTAACTACACTATTATATTTCCCGTTGATGTGGACACATTTGGGGCGGGTTCGGTTAGTAGAATTCACTTTAATTGGAAAAGGGGCCGTGACTATCATTTGTCATACTGAACAAAACAACTGCACTGCTGTATTTTAAGTGGGCAGTAATTGTCTACACATAATAGCGTATTAGCTAAGAAACATGCGTTAATTATAAATACCACCAGGAAAATGTAACGGAGAATATTTACGGTATCTTTAATGATTTTCATTTGTTAACGACAAATCTGCGGACATTAAAACTGATTTAACGCCTATTTAATTTTTATAAATATGTTATGATAAAAAAAAAGTATTAATAAAATTTTAAAAACAAATTTGATCATTTTTGATTGATTGTAAAGAAATTGTGTAAATTGATTTTAAATATAAATTCACTGACTATAAGATTATGTTTAATTGAAATTCAATTTAACCGCAATATCAATTTAATTTGATGTGCAACTTTAAACAAGCTAAACTATCTTCAATTTTATTGCATCTCAGAAAAACACTTGGCCACCATATATAATATTAATTTGTAAAACATTTGATGACCGCAGGAATAAATCAAATGACAAAGAGAAGGCCGTATGTTAATTTGTTTAATGTAGCTCTGAAAGCCGGTTTATATGTTCCGGATTTGGTGTAGATCGTATTGTAGAAAACCCAGGAACAAAGATTGGATATAAAACGATGTCACCAGTGTTTCAGTTCTGTCATGACCAGTTTGCTGTCCGGTGGTGTGGAAATTGTCCAAGGTGGCCATAAAGATGATAACCACAACTCGGAGGCGTATTTGGAAACAATATTCACTTATAATACCATAAGTAATCATAGTTATGTCGATTATTTTTCTGGTAGTATTATAGAATGTTCCTTGTGCTTGGATGTGCTGCGCACTCATAATATTCGGAAGCACAAGGTACATGAGTGTATAATATAACTACCAGAAAAATAATCTACTTAATTATGACTACGAATGGTATTCAAGAGATTATTCAATGAATCAGATCCAGTTTTAAATTAAAATGGCGAAAAAATGCATGATCCATGTCATGATTTCAGAAAACAAATATTTTGATAAAATTTAGACGTAACGTCAAATGTTTTTTATGTATTTTTTGGTGTTTCTCTACAAATAAAACAGTGAATTTCAAGTGAAAATGTTCTAGACCTTTGAAGAAAACCCAGATATAGAAATGGTGCATTAAAATGGGAAATATAGACTATAATAAAAATGTTCATTTGTTAAATAGTCACCTAAAAGTACAAGTAGTGAATATTCGACACACAACCGTACTAGTACAAACTTATTAAGTCTACTCATTTTGATTGGCTGTGAAATTCAATATTCTGCATTTTATTGGTCTTTTTTAACAGATGACAGATGATGTGAATAATCAATATTATTTATTTCAGTTTTTAAATTGATAGGGGTATAGTCTGAAATTTAACTGTTTCAAATATTTTTATAGAATGTTACTGTCCACTCCAATTAATTTTGCTACTATTTTTATTTATCTATGCCGATGAATACTAGAGTGGCGTGGCGTGATATTGGAAAGAAGGGAAGCACTTTTGATATAAAAAGGGCCCATAATCTCTATAAATAACACAAGAAATATATTTACTGATATCATCAATGAATAATACTAAAATAAGCAATTAATAACAACAAAAAGTTAGCATATACGCGAACAGTCAAATATTAATCCGCGAATGTGTATTTCTCCCCTCCCTGGACACAGAAACGCACTAACTCTGCCTGCTTTCAAACCCATGCTTCAAACTCTGGTGCTCAGTAATTTTATGAATGAAAATAGTTTTTTTTTTTTAAATATTGAATAAATTTGTTTTATTTTAGATTTATAGTACATACTTTATTCTGCATTCATAGAATTTGGCATCCGTCTAAGCCAATATTTGCTTAAAATTTTGCAGAAAAAATCTTAAGAAACGCACTAAGTGACTGCGCATCCAGAACACCTTTATTATACTAAATTAGTTACAAAATTTATTTTATTAATATGAAATAAAATGTACCTATACTTCTCTTTGATATTGTTTATTTAAGGCAGTTATTTTATGTTGTACCCCGCTCTGCCCTATTATTATTTATTTATTTAAAAGTTAAAAGCCGATTCCATGATTCTGACTTCCGATTTACCGCAGTCTGCTTGAAACTTTAGTAGCATTTCTTTATAAAAGTAGATCACTCACTTCTCTATTCACAAACTTATCGGTGAAACATTTTCTCTATTTCATTAATTTCTTGAGCCTCAACTTTGTCATCTTAACATTTGAGCAGAGATATAACCAATTAAGAACTGATACATCATGACGCAAGTCCTGTTTGTGACAAGCAGCATCTACTTTGTTATTTTATGAATGAGATTTTGATTATCTAATGTGTAATGGAATGTTTTCTAATGTGACAGGTTTGACCGACGTTGTGGATTCTGATGAACGCTATTGACAAATCTCAGATGAAATTATTTGGATGTCGCCAGGCACCAAGATGATGGAATTCAATTTGGGAAAAGATTAGGAAGTTATTGATTTTGAACAAAAATATATTGAAGAATGACAGTACCTAATTTTGCGAATGCAAATATTTAAGTTTAGTATAGAAAATTAATTCTTCTACATGTAGGAAAATATAAATGAATGTAATATTGATGAAGACATTATCAGAAACACGATTTATACATTAATACGTTGCTTAACATTATTAAGTGCTTCATTAGAGGAAATTGTTGA
Organism: Agonum fuliginosum; assembly: GCA_947534325.1. NCBI lineage: Eukaryota > Metazoa > Arthropoda > Insecta > Coleoptera > Carabidae > Agonum > Agonum fuliginosum. The sequence continues at coordinate 28,379,847 of OX384035.1, forward strand.
CCTTTAGAACGTCTGAAAATGGTTTATAAATGTGTTTCGTCAAATGTTATCCTAACTTAGTAATTTCGTTCCTAAATTAGCTAGTTTTAACATAAAATTAACTTACTCTCTCCTCTCTCTCTTAATGTCGAAGCTGTTCCCAGATTATACAATTTACTTGCTTGTGAATAGTTATTGTTCGGGGTCACATATAATTATCATTATTTCTCTACTTACAGATTATGGAATAAAAATAAATTTTTAAAAATTCGTTAATTTAAGAGCAGTTAAAAAAAAAATTCGCCTGCGGTGCTTTCTCGCCCTTTTCACAAGATCTTTGACCCTTCCTAAAAACGTAACCTGGCTACGGCCCTTGTAAGTTCTTCTCGTAATATTAATAATTCATAAAGCCAATTTTACATTGAGCAAGCGCAACGGGCAACTGAAATCTTCAAGTCAAAGTTGAACAAGAAAATTGCAGAAGACATTTTTTTCATTTTACACTGAGCAACATGCAATTGCTAAATATATGAATTTATTTTACAAGTTTGCCAATATTGTGTTACCAACTCCATATTGTATTACCAACTTCATATTGTGTTACTAACTTCATAGTTTATATGTATCTTGTAGCTGTTCTTTTTAACACTCTTTTTTGACGTTTATGTCAGATTGGTAATATCATAACATAACAGACTTAAAATAACTATAGAAATAACTGTGAATTGCCTTGCAAGCTTAAACGAATTTAGAACAAATTGTATTTCATTCAACCCATTACAGGCAAGATTGATTCAATCTGTTGAACGTGCAATTCCTGTATTACACTCACGCAATATTGATGCAACTGGTTTAAAGTTGCGATTGCAGCTGCAATATTGCTCAATATAAAATAGGCTTTAGACAAATAAGAACATGCAACTCAAAAACATGGCCTGAAAATTATTAATTAATAATTTGTTGTACGATTAAAAGTTCAACGTTAGTTTTTTACTGAATGTTGAAATAATCAAAGGAATTTTTATAAATATGGGTCTGGATGTTTACTATGTTTCCTGTTCAGTACGAAGATGCTAACAAATTGCTTTAAAAATTATAGAAAATACATAGATCTTTAAAGTCCAAAGCTTCACCGCACAAGCGCATTATTAATTTAAATTCCCTGTAATAACCAACACGACTCAGCTCCATAATTAACAATCCTACTAAACATCTTTATCAAGCAGCATCCTACTGCCTTCTAATTATTTTATATTTATAAATCACCGACTTGATCGTGATTCGTGATCGAGTCCACACTGACGCGTCTTAGCATCTTAGCGGTCATTCTTCGAACTTACGTCACGATAATGGCGTCCAACACGCGAGTGTGAGCCATTTACGTCGCTATAACATGAATGACACGTCTTAATTGAGACTTTAGAACGCGGACAATTATTATGTAACGTACGCATGCAACAAAAAGATATATCGTAAGATGAAGAAGATCTAAGAAGAAAAACTGTGGAATGTTTAGACTGCTGCGTGAAGAAAGATAGGATATGGATGGATTTTGGTTAAACTATTTAAAAAAAATTAAAATTGTACATGGTATACGTTTATCTACTAAAAAAGTAGCTAACTGTAAATATTATATAATTGGTTAAAAAATTCTCACTTATAATACCATAAGTAGTCGTAGTTATGTCGATTATTTTTCTGGTAGTATTACCTACGAATGTTCCTTGTGCTTGGATATGACTATTACGAGTGCGCAGCACGAGTCTACATGAGTGTATAATATAATTACCAGAAAATTAATCTACTTAACTATGACTACGAATGGTATTCAAGAGATTATTCATTGAATTAGATCCAAATTAAAATTAAAATGGCAAAAAATGCAGTTATCCATATGATAACGTAACGTCAAATATGTTTTATGTGTTTGTCTGGTGTTTCTTTGCAAATAATATAGTGAATTCCAAGTGAAAAATGTTCTAGACCTTTAGAAAACCCAGAGATAGAAATGATGCAATAAAAATGGGAAATATAGATTATAAATTATAATAAAAATGTTCATTTGTTAAATAGTCACCTAAAAGTACTCAACATTTTTGGGTAATTCGTATTTGAGTTATCCGACCTCCAGAAATTCGGCCCTGACCACACACACACAAACACAAAATGAGTTGTAAGGACCCTAATTCGTGCTTGCTCATCCACTAAAAACTCACTACCCGATTTTTAGCATGATTCCAATACTTTCCTTTACAGGTATGGCGGAAGGTAAAAAGTATTGCTATCTTGTTTCGGAAATGAAATAAAGGTAGGTAATTGATTTGGTTGGTTTATTTTTTATTTGTAACCAATAAGAAATATGATATGAATACTGAATACGTTATCTTTATCTTAATATTAATCTTTTTTATGCTCTTTTCAAATTGGGAAAATTATGGTACTAATAAAATGGCCCCAATTTGCTCACAAACTGATTTCATTCAGTCATAAAATTTCATCGATTGAAATGAAATCATTGATCACTTTCATAAAAGTATAATATAAGTTATGGAACAAGTTGTCAGAAGATTGATGTGATTTCAGTTAAAAAAATTGAGTATTTGTAAGTCAAACTTTCGATATCGCATGTGTAAATGCTATTCTGTACCCACATACGGCTCATGGAATGACTTAGAAATGCAGCTTCATTAGAATAGTCGTGAACTAAGCTGGAACTGTAGGTTGAGGGGAAGTACACACCGTGCAAAAAGTTTTCAAACGTAGAGAATCGTTTGTTTTGATACAAGCGTTTTCGTCAAAACCAGGTGGTCTTTGATTATTTATCGAGTGTGTGAAAAGAGGATTTAACGTTCGATTATTGTTTTCAACGACAGAACAGACCACAACAAACTAAAGTAAAATGAGAAATATTGTTATAAAAATGCGCTGCAGGCCATATCGTTTTTGAATACCTTAAAATTTGATTCTTCAATGATGTTAAAGAATAAGTTTGAAAATAATTTTATTTAATGGAATGGATATAAAACAAACTTATTATTATTGAATTAAAAACTTTTTTTCGATTCTAAAGATAATAACTAGTAATGAGTAACAATTTCCCACACTAAACATCAGGCCGTGTATTAAGATAAAATAAATGAAACAAAAGTGTAAAACACAAAAATGAAAATAAAATAATTGTTGTCTGGTGTGAATTCTGAATTCATTGCCACACTGCCCTCATCCATATTGTTTAATAATCAAGGAATTGGTGGGAAATTTTAAAAGCATTAGAACGTTAGATTTTGAAATTGAACATAATATGACTTTTAGCGCTGCACAAACAACTCAATGTTGCTCATAAAAAAGAAAATGTTTGTAGTAGGTAGGAGCAAGAGCGCCAATAGCGATTTTCTTCTTATTATGGAGTTATGCAGTAATTCAATAATTTAACAAATGCGAACACGATACCTCTAAAACTTTTTAAAGTGTCTGTACATAGCATAGATTTCTCTAGTTGAGCAAGGTGGCCCGAATGACTGTAACGTCTACGTTCGACATCATGATGTATCACGACAATTGATCGAACCAGAACCAATTCTAATTCTAAATTCTAACGGTAACCGTAACCGAAAAGAAAAACTTTCAAGGAAGGAAATCTACAATCGCGTTGGCCGTGACTAGGATGCGCGCATGCGCATACAACAACATCGAACGCCATATGGTCCGAAATTAATACGCTCTTATTTGGAAATCACTACATCATGTGTGGCAATTTTTTTAGTTTTTCATTTTTTTTTGTTAATAGTAGGTACCTACCGCATGGTCTGAGTTCCATTAAAAACACAATACGAATCCATCACGTTGAAATTCGATGTCAAAATGAATGAGGTTATGTAATTTTTATAACAAAAGGATTTTTAGATTGAATGAGAGTTTTATGCTAAATTACACACGCGTTATCTTTGCGTATTATTTAATTTATAAGTATCAAAGTATCAATCTAAACTGTATGGCTTACTGAACATGTTCTTACTAATTAGGTTTTAGATACTATACTTTTTAGATAATATGATAAGATTTTAACTGTAATTGAAGAATTAAAATAAATTAATGTAATGTCTCTGTGCTTCGGGACACAAATATAAGGGTTTATATTACATGACATACTTACTAAGCATGGATAAGAAACTATTTTTGAAATATTCGCAACTTTTTTAGAGTAAAGTAGATTAAAGATTAATGTTGATCGAAATGCAGTCTTTTTATTTTAGGTTAATTACTTTTAGTAAAGTAAGAAAGGATTTTCGTAGAGACAAAATATGAGCTCAACTTAAAAAAGGTAGGGGTGTTTCAAAAATGCACATACGGAGGTTATAGCTAATATTTTTAACATGGATAGTACATGCAGCGTAGTAGCGACCATGTGTCCTTTCTGAGATTGTACTCTACCAAGGGTAGATAGTATTGTTTTTATAAATATTTTATTCAAATCTGTTAGTCAAAAACCATTAAAAATGTAGGTTAATCTACAATTATTGTAAGTTCGAACCTACAATTGTAAATTCGAACTGCAATTGTAACTTACAATAATTGCAGTTAGAACTTATAATAAATTGTACCTCGACCCTACAATCGTTTAGGCACAATTGCAAAAATCACTGTCCATTTGAGTTGAAACGTAAAAAGTTGTTAATTATTTACACAACATCTAATAATGTCTAATGTTAGAAATTCATTTAAATTAGTAAGTCATCGCTTTCAATAAAATTTTAGGTATCCCTCAATTTAGCGAATTTTTCAAAAATTCTTTCTGTTCCACGTCCAGCACGTCATGTAATATAATACCCTTAATTTTTTCCCCCAAAGTACAGCAAAGACACTCTATGCAGAGTCAGTGACAACTTCGTGCATATATTTGAATGGCATATAAGTAGTAGGTACTCAATACGTATTGACCATGGAACAAAAAGATTTTTTTCAAATTCGTAAATTTAATGGTAACATTGTGCTTTATTAATTTAACTGTGGAATCTCGATTTCTGATATCAATCCACTTACCTCCCATTAATCTACAAAGGCAGAAGTTGCAGGAATACTGACTGCATACTTAAAATAAATGACGATTAAGGGAACATTTTCAGTCTTCAGTTTGGCGTCTGCGCAACGCACAAGGTTCAAAATAGTTATTTGTATAACCTAGGTCGCGAAATATCTGTTTACCGCCTGACAGAATTTTTGGCTGAGACGAAAGCCGAGGCTTAAACATTTTCGAGAACACATTTCGCAGACGAGATATAGGTACCTACATAAAAAATTTTGTGCAACTGAAACTCATATAATAATTTAAAACACACATTTGATTTTTTATAACGACTCAAAAACATCTGACATTTACGAAGACGTAGAAAGGCTAATATATATTTTATTCTTATATTCAAACTTTTAAACTCTAAATTCAGGACTTTTAACTCCGAATTCAGACATTAATCTCTAAATGCAGACTTTAAACTTTGAATTCAAACTTCAAACAAATGCACGCACTAATGTACAGTAATGTTCAGAAATAATGCCCAGACTCCCTACTCCAGTGCTGACGATTTATGAAAAATTCGATATACGTTCGATTGAGTGAGGGTGATGGGAGATAAGTAGCAAAGGAAAGGTATATTGCTTCTATTCCAAGAAAATAGAACCAAATTTAGAAGTATCCTCTTTACCTGAGAGGCAAGAAAATACCTTGACTTAGAATTTTGTCAAGTGTATGAAATCCAAATGAATTTTTGAACCAGAGAGTTAAACTGTAACCTACTATGTAAGAAATAAAAATGTTTAGATTTTTGTTTCAGTTTTAATCTGATTTAATTAACAAATCTAATTCAAAAAATTATTTTTTCAATACCTGCACCGAAAACGCCACCTTTCGTCCCTATTATTAGGGACGAAAGTGAGGTATTTCTGACCGGTCAGTAATATTCCTCGCTGGGCAGTAAAAGTAGTTTTCCTCCCGCTTTATGCGCGTATCCACTTTATTTTTTCTCCTTAGGGAGGAAAAGTACTTTTTCTCTCGCCTAATGCGAAAATCCACTTTATCTTTTCCTCTCTAGAGAGAAAAAATACTTTTCCTCCCGCTTTATGCAGAATTCCAAAATATATTATTTAGATTATTTTTATTTATTCTCCTTAGGTAGGAAAAGTACTTTTTCTCTCGCCTTATGCGGAAATCCACTTTATCTTTTCCTCTCTAGAGAGAAAAAATACTTTTCCTCCCGCTTTATGCAGGATTCCAAAATATATTATTTAGATTATTTTTATTTATTTTTAATTATTATTAGAGATATAACTTCTGCTGACCATTTTTTGTAATATAATAATATTTATTTATTTGAATATAAGATCTATAAAAATATATCGTAATTAAAGTACATTATTCTTAAATATGTTTTATTATTAATTTACCTATTATTGTCTTTGTGTTACAAAGTTTAGAAATAGATATACGAGTATGTAAATATAAAAAGCATCGTTTAATTATTTTTTTATGATAATTCTTAACGCATAATTTCATGATCTACTAATTTTATTTGAGTTATTTCACTACAATATGTTTTATAAATAAATAGATATGAATTAATGAGTTCTAATTTTAATGCAGAATTTTGACAATACAAGTGATTCAAAAAGAAAGTATCTATCCAAGGTATCATCAAGTAGTGAATCCTAATTTACAAAATATTTCAAAATCTGAAGCCTCTGTTTACCGTAGCTAATGTTGTTTTTCCGAGAAAATTGGGAATATAGCTATCTTTTGCTTTGTATCTTCTGCCTCTGTTCATCAACGACTGCAGACGTATTTCGAATTTTTCATAAATCGTCAGCACTGGAGTAGGGAGTCTGGGCATTATTTCTGAACATTACTGTACATACATACAGATATCTCAAAAATACTAGATTTATATTTTAAATATCAAGAAACGTACCTACATTTTTTAATTTAAAATAAGCCATAAGTCATAATTTACATTTATTTATAAAAATTATATTATCTAAATTCATCCAAAAATAATTACGTTAAAATTTTGTTTGAGGGTCACTGGTATTTATCAAAATCTAAGTTCGTTGCGAACCGTTCAATTCTGTTCGTTGCAGAAAAAATCAATGAAATCGACAGTAGTGTGATTTTCGTGGGATTATATGAATGTCTAGTGAAATGTATGCTTAAAAATATATAAAACATATCAATATTTGCGTGAAATACATATGTGAAAATAGTTTTAGTGATATAATATAGTGTGTGACTGAACTTAATGTGTGTTTCCAGGTGAAAATATACGAACTTTCTATGATGGGACACACAAGGAGCCAAGCAATGGACCATGGAGAAGATAGGTTAGCATTTTATTTAAGTAGATAGATAGTTATTATAATATGTTAAAGTAGAAAGAAAAACCGCAGCTTTGCTGCCTCAATGGCTTTTAATGGCAAAGTAAAGTGATGGTACGAATTAACGATAATAAAACAGCTGATAAAGGTGTCATGGAAAATTTATGTTCATTTTTAACTCAACTGTCAATCGTATAGCAAATTATACAAAAATAAGACCTTTCACTTCTAAGAAATCTTGTTATATTTCTTTTATTAATTTTGTTTTTCTCTTGTTGCAGGTCTTCCGAACCTTGAGTTAAAGGTCAGTGCCTCTTTTGTATTAAATTTACTAATTTTGTGTTAAACGTATTTACGTTTGTTTCAGCCGCAAATTTTATTCCCAGCCTTATCCTATCCTTATTCCGGGTGAAAAGAGAACATTTATGCAATCTCGAGAAATACGCTCTCATTCATACAGAGATAACTCTCAAACTATTAAGTCTACAAAAAAGTTTTAATACAAAAGTTAATTAGCACATTATCTATTTTTACCTAGGAATGACTAGAAAGGAGTTATTGTTAAAAAAACGGAGGGGTGGCGGCCCTCCAAAGTCGCAAATTTAGTATATTATTCGGGATATGAAACTTCATTAAACTGCCAATTTTCAAAACTTCTTGAATTATTTCCAAGTAAGCCTGTTATTGACTCCCTGTTGCTTGGACTATGTATATCATATTATTGTACACAAATGTTTTACTTGGCAATCTGAATTGCTGAAATCAGTGTCAACTTTTTTGACAGTGGCGCAAAAATAATTTTATTTTTATTGTATTTTTTGAATTCTTCAAAATATAGGAAATTTTTACTGAGATATAGGAGATAGGAGATCTGGTCAAAATATAGGAGACTATTATTTCGATGTCTGGCAACCCTACTTATGGCAAATCTAAACTTTCTTGTAATTTATCACAAGAAGTGCAAACGGTTGCAGTATTTATTTAAAATTAGTGTATTTTACTAATTCAAATAAGCTACACAATAATGAATAATTATTCTAATTACAAATAAAGTTTTCAAGCTGGTAATTATTTTAGTGTTTTAATTATCTCGAGTGTTACTCCTTAATCCCCATGACCGTTCAAAGATTCCATATCCGAGATACGAGTAGAAGTAACTAAAGTACGTATTCATTTATTAATACCCGTGGTCCAGGCTCCAAGCAACGCCTACTATAGATTAAGTGCAGCCGCTACAATAAGCAATGCATTTAAACGACTAATGGTTTTAAAATTAATCTCGTATGAAGTTTTAATCCGGCACAGTCGACCAAATTAAACTAATTTAATTTAATTTACTAACATGAAATTCAGTAAATATGTTGCTGATTTTAATTTATTCACCCCGAAAATTTCCTTACTTTCAATTGTAGTAGATATGACCTTTATCATAAATATTCATGTGCGCCCATGAAGTTAACTAAGTTAACATCGGAAATGATATGAACGCATTTTTGATTGGTATTGGTTCTTATGTAAACATATTCATATAAAAATGTAAATAAACGATGCGATCATCCATCTCGATCTCGGGATCTCGCTATAGAGATCAAAGGGAATTTTTTTACAGATTAAAGATTTTGGAATCAGATCACTTATTATTTAATCTTATTTTATAATTTTGATGTTTAAAACATATTATTAATCAAGAATCTTTTTAAATTAAAGAGAAACCATAATGCTCGTTCTTTCTCTAACGATTCTTTTTTGTGTTCGATATTCATCACTCACCAGATAATTTTTTTCGTTATGAAATAATGAATCATTATAAAATAATGATTCAAATTGACATATATCCTCATATTACGCAACAATTAAAATGTAAACATACCAATTTGTTTTTACCATGACATGAGTTTTTGTAGGTATTAGCCGAGAAATGATTTTTTGTAATAGTGATTGCCATTCTTTTCTTTACAAAAAACAATGACATATAGAATCAAATACGGACGGTTGGAGAAAAAAATTATTGCATTTGAATTTATTTTTATAGCTAACTTTACTAAAACTTTTATATGTTTTCTAATGTTACCTACCCACTTTGTTTTCCAAATTGGATTAACAGTAACTTATAGTATCTACATTCCAAAGTTGTAACAATTCATTTTATTGTCTTAGATACCCACTTGGGTATATTTTTAACTATCCTACTTTTTAATCCTGTCAGTTAAGGATAATTAAAGCAATATTCATGATCTCTCACTAATTTGCTGTTTGTTAATTTCCCTCAACTTGAGAGAGGCTTAACGTCGGACTAACTTTATAGGTTAAGTTAACGTAACACTAAGACAATGTAAATGAGATGGGCGCCTTATATGGTAAGTGAAGCCTTACTACTACGTTACGCCGCCTATATATCTTTTAGATCGTAGATATGACAGAAACTTCATAACATGTAAGTTCTTAATACATTAGTTTGATCTATAGTTACGAGTAAAATCAAAGAATTTACCGCTGAGATAAGAACAGAATTTTAAAAATTGTTTTAAAAGATGATTTAATACGGAGAAAAATCAATTTTTAGATACCAAAAAAGCCGAGAAAAAAGCTATAATTTTCAATGATAAATTATATAAATATTTTGATTTAAAAAACAATGAAATATCAGTTTTTTATATACATTGAGAAATGTAAAATGCACCTGTTGTGATATATGGGCGTTTTTCCATATAGTGTCATTTTTCGTTTAAAAAAAGTGATTTTGTTCATTCAAAGTTCCGATGTAGCTACGTCGCACAATATTAGGAGCACATCATTTTCATTTTGATGATTTTATTCCTGCATTAAAGCACTACAAAAACTGCAAAAAGAATTGCCCGTGAGTAAAGCGGGCTCCCGCGACAGCCCAGAACGTAACCGTGACAAAATCACTTTTTTAACGAAAAATGAGACTATATGGAAAAACGCCCATATACTTTTGGTTGCAATCTGGCTTAAGTACGTTTTAATAAACCTTTAATTAGAAATAAAATTATTTGTGAAAACTATATTTAAGAATGGAAACCCAACACTTCAATTAAAACAAAAAATGCACATGTGTTCCAAAAATAGTACCAAATTTCGCCCATATTTTACATCTTCATATGCAGGATTTAGTTAATCTTTTTGAAATGCCCCACATTTCATATCCCATAAATTCATAACCTTTGCTCCACCATACATCAAATAAAACCTAAATTCCTTCGTTATTAAAACTACAAAAAAGTGATTTATTCATCCTGTAGGTAACTATAAGTAGGTTATCCTCGCCTTCTGCTAAACTCAATATAATATTACAACAATCCATCATCATTAGCACATTACCATGTCGTAATCAGATTCGCACAAATCATACTTCATTTTAATCCAATTTACAGAAATTAAATTATAAAATTACCCAAGAAGTATCACAGTCGTGGAATAGGTAAATTATATTCTAATTCTGTGAAGCTGAAGAGTAAACCGTTCGCAACGAAAAAGGTTTATATTTAATATCGTAGTTTCGCATATTATAAATCAGTCAAAGTGTTTGAGAAATACACAACTTATGCATTAGTTAATTATCCGCGCACGATATATGCAAGAGAACTAGAGCAGTGATTCTCAAAATTGATACTTAAATTATATAACAACAAACATCATCACGCTATTTTCCATAAATAGAATCGGTCGAGCAGTAAAGTCTCCAAACCCAAACTTGTAACATACAAAACATACCTTTCACGCCTAATTACCCTATTACCCATCTTGTGTGTGGCAAACTCACATTGAGAGTTTTCGGTAGATATAATTTGCAGTTATATAATTTTACTTTTTTATAAACTTTTAATGAAATCGACATTTTTATAAAATGTGATTTAAATCAAATCGTATTGTTTATAGTTCATAATATTATACACACGAGGACCACAGTGGCGGATCCAGGTGATGTTTTCAGAGGGAATAATTTTGGAAAATGTAAAGGCAAAATTGCGCCGCAGGCGAATTTAAAAAAAAATACCTGCACCGAAAATGATATCATAAAAAATATATAGGTAATAAATTCATAAAATAAATAATAATAATCTAAATAATCAATTTCGGAATCCGAATAAAGCGGCAGGAAACGTACATTTCCTTCCTAGGGAGGAAAAAATCAAGTGGATTCCCGTATAAACCTTGAGGAAAAGCACACACTCAAGTGAGGCAATCGAGCTTGAGTGGAAAAAGAGCTTTTCTCTCGTGTTAGACACAATATTTTTTTGACGGCCTATTTAAAAACATTGTAAAATGTAGAATAAACACATAACTAGAAGTTAGGTTATAACTGCCATATTTGTCAGAATGACGTTTAAAGACAAGGAAATGTTTCACTGCAGCCAATATGCCAAATTAAAGTTGTAAGTGTCGTAAATTTTTTTCACAGGCTTAAAATTAATAATATTACCTAATAATATACTATAAAACTACTTAAATTGCACGTTTAAGGTCCCTAGAATACGAAAAACGTATTTTCGCGATGATGTCTATGTGTGTGTATGTATGTGTGTGTGTGTATGTATGTTAGGTTGTATGTAACATTTTTTCCGGGTTCTATAACTCAAAAAGTTAAAATAATTAAACAACTAAATTTTATATTTAAGATTTTAATACAAATCTTAACAGTCCAGTAAATTTTGGAAACAATCCCCAAACCGGAAGTAGTACTTTTCTTAAATATTTTGATAAATAATTAAGTTATCGCAATATTTTAAATTTCAAATGAAAAATTATATATTATTATTTACAATTTTTAGCATTTTATAAATTGTTCTGTCATAGTACTTTAGGAATTAAAGTATTATTTAAAATTTAGAGTATGAAACTTCATAATCCTGTTGATCATGATTGTTTAACATTTTTTACTACGAAAAATGTAATTGATTATGACAGTGACAGAGTGACAGTTTCAATAGTGACACATTATTTATATCTTCTTCTACAGTTCTACAGTTGACCAAATGACTAAAATATATATGTACGGTATATATTTGTATAGTTGTAAAAAAATGGGTAAGGCGGAAGGTCTTGTGCAGCCCACATCAGATTTTTTATGTTAAGTCTGTAAAACCCCTGGCTGAAATGTTTGGGAACCACAGGTCTGAAGAAATCCACGCTTGTCTAGCACCGTTTATCCTCTTGTTCGGTAATTATAACTTCATCGAGCATTAGTGCGGATTAGAACGATGCCTGCGTCGACGTCGAGCGTCTAGTCGCCGTGCGCCCTGCGGGTTCGCCTGAGCTTTACGTTGTTCGGTTCTCTGATTACCGCTACCCACTTCCCGGTTCCCGGTTCCCGGCTCCGTCGCGCTACCGATGCTGGTGTTAGGCTTTTAACTAATCAGCTAAGAGCATCGCAGTTATCGGAGGAGTACACACTGCAGATTATCTTATCATTAATTGATACGGAAACTGCGAAACTAGATGGTCATAATCTCGATAAGTAGGTGAAGTGGGTAATGGGTATTATTATTTATTGTTTAGGATTATAGATTGCATTGTTTTAGGGTTATAGATTGCATTGTAAATGATACAGTTTAATATTGTCGCTTTCTTAGCAACATACTAACTAAATTATTATTATATCTAAGTGTATTTTTAAATATTAGAGAATGTCAACTTAGGGTAAAATTTCTGATAGTAGGTATATCAGAGTTGACAAAAATAATGATTTAAAAAAATCTGACGTGGACACTACATGACTTCCTTGTACGCCTTGTGTGTTCATACTTTTCTTAATAACTAAAATGTAGAATAATATAAAAAATTATTTTAACTTATTATACTAGTATACTCACAAATATATTTTAGTCATTTTATTTAAACTGCAGAAGAAGATATAAAGCATATTTTACTATTGTCACTGTCATGTCATAATCATTTAAATTTTACATAGTAACAAATGTTAATCGATCATGGACTACAAGATACCGAAATACTAAATTATAAATATATACTTTAATTATTCTTAAATTATACCAGATACAAAAATATTTATAAAATACCGATTATAGGTAATAATCACATAATCTTTCATTTAAAATAAAAAATTTTGTCTTAAATTAAATATTTATCGAAATTTTTTAAAAATTTACTACTTCCGGTTTGTAGATTGAAACCAAAAATAGGAGGTGCACAACTAGATGCTATAACAGTCCTAAATACAAAATTTCAACTTTCTACATCTAACCGTATTTGAGTTATGCGACACATATACGTACGCCCGTACGTACGTACATTCGTACATACGTACATACATCACGACGAAACTAGTCATAATGGATTCAGAAAAGGTCAAAACGGATATTTCCATCAAAATCTGAAAACCGAAATTTTTCGCGATTACAATAGGTACTTCCTTATTACTCCGTACAAGGAAGTAAAAATGATTAATTTGATTTTTTTAAATTCCTGTGAAAAATTGAAAAAAATTGAAACAATGTCATTATTTTAATTATTTTATAAACAGTAGCTATATTTTGCATTTGTAAAACAGCCATATAAACATTAAAATGGCTGATAAAACTTTTGTATTGGCAATAATTAAAACATCTTTGTTAGGAAGGAACGTATGTATTTTAAATCAAATGAAGAATAATTTTATTTATTATTCGCGTAGATATTTTCCTCGGCCAGTGCCTTGAAAAATAATATTCTACATTCTTAATAAAATTCCTTCTTAACAGCGTTAATATATTAAGTATTCTTTAAGCGTTAGTATTAGGTATTATACGAGAAATAATAATATCGAAATATCGTGATCGTGTAACACTGACTATATTTTTTCTAATACAAAATACAAAGAATAAAAACTACAGTTTAAAGAAAGATATATTTATTATTTATTTGTCGTTGTCAGTCACTATCGAATAAATTGAACAAAGTAGAAAACAAAAAATAATATAGAGTTGAAAATTTGAAGTAAATCGGATAGGTGGAAGTAAGTCAAATATTGATTTTAAGATTTGACCCATGACTGATTAGAGAGATCAAGTTAAATAAAACCGTTTAAAAAAGGAAAATGTTTAAAAAAAATTCTAGTGTTTAAGAACATATATGTGAAACATACATATGATGTGACTTTTATGTTTGAAAGGAAAAGAAAACTAGCAATAATGAAAGCGAAATGCGTAAACGGTAGAAGTAAAGTAGGTATGAATTATAAATAAAACATTCCTCCTCTTGGCTTGGGTAAATCTTTTAATAAATCAATGAAACCCTCTTCTAACTGCATCCATCAGACCGTGAATCGCAAAGAGTCGTTTAAAAATCGCTGAGTTGCCGCATGCATAAAATTACTTTGAAATTCACGTTCACGTATCGGCTCATACGTCTCCGCTTACCCTTCAGAGTCCTTAGTCCTTTACTCTATCCTTCGCTCAAATTAAATTATAATAAAGCACTACTCAATTACGTCGTGGATGGCACAGGAGGCATTGAACGCGACGCGAGTAATTCTTTCAACTTTTTCAATTTAGCTAAAGGCAAAGTGAGCTAAACTGTGTCTACTTGGAAGAATCTTGGAATATTTTTTCTCGAACTTCAGCCAGGATTTTCTCGTCGATTAAACTTGTTCGAGTTTATGCATTCGGGTTAGGAGGAGGAGGTTTAGGGTAATTTTAAACGTGGTGTAATTAAAATGTTAAAAGTTCATCATTCTTTAAAAATCTTAAGAGGTTTATACGTAATAATAAAGTTATACGTATACTTAATATAAAGTTTTATTATTAATTTACTGAGGACCTACGTTTTACAATAGTGGTTTGTATGCCAAGGGCTGAAAGTTACCTTTGCAGACTGAGGCTAGAGATCGCAGTCTGCGGAAATACTTTCAACCCGAAGTACTCGTATACACAACATATTGTCTACGATTAGCTGATTTATATAAACAATCAACAAGAATTTTGCAAATTTTCATCGATATAAGCATATCTACGAAAGCTAAAATTTTTAATTCAGAAAAACAATACCACAAACATAAATGTAAACAAACTTGACATTTAGATAGCATTTTGATTGGAAATTGTAATATTAATATAGATTTAACCAAATTCTAATAAATTATTTATGATTACTGAAACAGCGGGCCGAAAATATTTTCAGATCGTCAAACCTAAACTTACAAATCTAGCGAACAAACTTTGAAATATGTTTGTTTACACTTTTTCTTTGTAATATTTAATTATTAAGACTATTTTTAATGTAATTTTTGATGTTAACCACAGGCACTGCCACAGGTAATGATTTATATTACAAATTGTCTTAATACTGCAATAAATGCAAAAGATTGGCCTAGCTTTCTATATCAGATGAGTTGTTATGATTTTGAGTCAGAGGGACATAATAACTTTAACTTAAATATTAACTGTTAGAAAGTAGTAAAGTGAGGATAACAAAACTATTTTTGAACTAGGTAAATGGAATAATAAATTATTTCTTAGCAGATTGAGAAGAGGTAAGAACATTTTAGTTTTGATTAGACGATCAGCCCACTAAAAAAGCTAACCGTTAACGACGCCACAGATATATTAGGTTAAAAACTGTTGATTGCTGTAGTCGAAAATTAGGTTAGGTTAGATGGTGAATACTCACAATCCACAATGTGATGATCACATACAACAAGTGAAATTGGAGATTGTTTGCTAAAATAACGACCTGAGAACAGTAATGAAACAAGTTCCATAAACTGATTTGAATAGAAGGTACTGTAATACTACAGACAGTACATCGCTAATGACTAGCTAGAACATTATTTAGAGAAAACAACATCTGTTAAATTTTCGATACACTCTGAAAGCATATTTAATCACATTTTAATGAAGTAAAATCTTTGCGATATTTAGCAAAATTGGCTCAATAATCTTTAGTTTAATCACCATAAAGCAATTCTGTGAAATTATAAATAATACTGCAAAAGTTAATTTATAATATACCTTCAAAATAATTACTTTTAAATTTCCGTGCTTAAAGTTTCAAATTATAAAAGTTCATCTCTGTTTTAAGTCCTAAGGTAATATAGCGACAGGCACAGTTCATCACCCTGTAAGATCTCCTTGTTGAGTTACTTCCTCTTATTGGGGCGGCAGCCTCCGGGGTGGGGAATTCCATCTGTCACCGCCGCCAGTCAGCTTCCGGTTCCGGAAACTTCCCGAAGCGCGTGTTTCAAATTTACAAATGTGGATTGGAATTCGTTGTGCAACTTTTCCGAATTACTTTACGGTAAATTTCCATAAAAAAGTTTAAAAAGCGATCTTTCACGAAAAATCAACCACGGGCAATATTTGCTCAATGGAATTGAGGAATTTTGCACGTTTGTTCTAAACGGAAAGTTTGAAATGTCGGAGGAAGAGGAAATTACTCTAAAGTTGGTTTTCATTCATCGTTTTCGTTTTCTATTTCTAGAACCGACGTCGCTATTTATAATACTAGTTAAGAAGGTAAAACTAAATTTAAATTTAATAAAATACAGCACATTTGCAAATTAATTTTACAAGAAATTTTCTTTCAGTAGTTAATCTATATCTGTACTAATGTATGAATAAGGAACTATAAAAGTAGGTAACGAAATGTTTTTTTCTACTCTCATGCTATAATTTACTTATTAAATATGCATTGTCTGTACTTAATAGTATATTCTGCAAGTGGAAAGTTTGTGAGATGACTATAAATTAAATTACATTAAAAAACATAACCTGAAACTATTAAAATAAAAATATATGTATTTATAAAATACTATTCTACATAAAATTAATAATTTAATAAATTTAACGAATTTGGAAGCTACCCACCAACCAAAAATATTGAATAAAGTTAAATTATTATGACTCTCTACATTTCATTCCATTACTAGTGAAGAAATGAATCCATTCCGTAAAAAGTTACAGAATGTAACCATTCCAAATTTTGAAAATAATTTTCTATACGACTGTTATAGAATGTTACCATTCTTACAGCATTTTATATTATGGAATGGTTACATTCTGTCACTTGTTACGGAATGGATTCATTCCGTCACTAGTGATGGAATGAAATGTGGCGAGTTATAATAATTTAACTTTATTCAATGTTTGGTTGGTGTGTAGCTTTAAAATACCTTTGGATTTATTAATTTTATGTAGAATATTATTTTATAAATACATTTATTTTAATTTTAATAGTTTTGGGTTAAGTTTTTTAATGCAATTAAATTTAAAGTCGTATAGAAAGTATAGTCTGCAACACGTGTGGAATGCTTATTCCGCTCTCGTGGAACCGTGAAACTCGCCTACGGCTCGTCTCACAAACTTTCCACTCGAGCTGAATATGTTTAATTACACACTTGTTGCAGAATATACTATGTATTTCATTTTTAGAGGTGTTGTATAAAACGCTAGTATCTATACTATTAAACAACACTTTAAATTACTATGTTTCTAGCTTCGCTTGACATTATTTTGATAATTAGGATTTTTAATATGTAGCTGAATTTTCTTATGAAAATTATATTATTTTTACAGTAATTAGAAAACAAATACGATAGATACATTTTCCATCACAGTTTAATATTTTCTAAGGTCTAATTTTTATAGCGATCTGTTTGTTTAGTATTTTTATATCTCCAGTAATTTGAATCATTGTGACGATCTTCGAATACAGGAATCCCGACGAGAGAGACAACACTAATATAGCACGAAGCATCGTGGCACGTATAGTCGTGTATTATATTGATTGCCTGTGCATGTTCAGCTAATCTGTAGCTTCCGTTAATAATTAACGGTCCTGAACTGTTATTAGCAAAAGGTCTAGAGTAGAGTACCTTACCTCCTATGCCTGCGATACGCAGATCTGCACTGGTAAGGATTATAAAGTGTTAAGGTTGAGCACTGTTTACACTATATGCACTAGAGGTAGATTAAATAGATGTGGATTTAGTGGGGATAGAAACTGTTGCATGCTGTCATTTAAACTGACAATGAAGCGGGGTTGAAGTAGAATTTATATTTAGTTAGTAAAAGTAGAGTACAATGGATTTTATAATTATTTTCAAAATGACTGACATCTTTATTTAAATTTAAAAATCGCATGTTTGAAATATTATATAAAAAAATAATACTCGTAGTTGTAAAATAAAAACATAATAAGAAAATAGCTAATGGTTCTTTTTCAGTTACTCACACGATAATCAGTAATAATTTTATTAATTATTTAAAGAAAGTTACTTAGTTGGATACTATATTCTTTTTTAACTAAAACTAGAATGATAATGTGTAATTGTAACTGGTACATGAACATAGGAGCTTATTGGCTATTAAAATCTGTGTGGGGTTTTAGAAGAAAATTAAAGTTAACAAATTGCGCCACATGCGAAATAATAATAATATTTAAATATAATATTCAAGGTCAAATACTGCCTTAAATTAGAATATTCAGAGAAGAATAACAGTAGATTTTACCTTCTCATGTGCAGAATTAAATAAAATTTGCATGTGTTATATTTATATGTTCGTGTGGCGGCAGAAACTCCATAAATATTTTCCTGTTTATATTTTCAGGAAGATCAAATAAAACAAGATCGTTGGAGGTTCAGTCAAATTAATTTATTATATATTAAGATGGCATTTTGGCCTTATTAAGCCCTTCCTCTTCCTAAGGAGTAATATGGTTAAATTCCTAAACAAACATCAACAAATACACAGCAGTATACAGTATAGATACACACAAACACATGTCATAAAATGTGGCTGGCATAGAGAACATAAAATTCTAAATTGAAAATACCTACGTTTCAAAACAATAATGGAAATATTATAATAATATGAGATATTGAATTTATAATTTGAATATAACAATAAAATTAACGACTACATAACACTTCCAGATATAGTTTCAAATTACTAATGCCTTTGATAATTAGAAATATTGCATAAAATCGCCCAAAACATAAAGAAAAAAAAATACTGACTGAATTTCTCGGTATTGTCCCTTATCTAACAGATAAGTCATTTAGGGGGACAAAAGATGGAAGCGAAAAGATAACTTGAACGTGTCGAGAAGTATATTAAAACGCTAAATAATAATTGTAAAAATTTAAAAAGCTAATTATCTCTTATTAAACCATCTGAACAGACTCATAAATTCTGAAAACGGAAGATAAAACCTCTTTTCGTCAGTGAAGAACATCTTGATTCTAATCAGTAATCCGCAATACAAATTTCCAGATTCAAATGATTCCAACCCTTCTCATTAGTACAGTATCCAGCTTCCTCCCCTGCAATTTGTCCCCATCGCGGAATCCTTCCCATTATAAAAACGCTGGAACTTTTTCAGACAAATTTCATAGAACAATGCACAATATTTCATGGGTAATTAACCTTATTTGGTTCGTGTCACAATGCCGCGCTTCAAATCACCTCAATATTGACGTAGACGTAGAAGTTGAGGAACTTTTTTAATTGAATCAATTTTGAGTTGTTTGTGTCGTGTTTCAATAAAAGCAATTTTCTTAAACTTCAGGAAGTGAGGAAGTTCACTCAGGTAGAGGAATTTTAAACCTTAAATGGGGGAAATTCTAGAATTGACACTTTTTTACTGTCTAATGCTTCAATGATTATCCACAAAGTTTGCGAAAATTATTTTCTTTATTAAAATAAAGAGAGAATTGTACACGCTAACAGAAATTTGATGTTTTTATTTTAACAAGCAAAGTTATTTTAAGTTAAATCGATTCCTCACAGCGTCGTAGACAAAATATTTATTTTCATAGCTGCCTTAAGTGTAATCCTTGTAAAAAACAATTGAGTTTGAAGTCTAAGTTTATGCTCCAATCCTAAAATATTTCGATGTAAAACAGATTAAACTAACTTCAAGCTAAATAAAGTTTCAAAGAGCAGTCAAGTTACGAATTTATATTATTTACAAACCACACAAATATCGCTGAACTTTAAACATTTCAAAAGTCTTTATTTGAATATTTAAAAATTTGTATCTAACTTTTATTATACCTGCGCCTTATAATAATTTATTTTATGTAAGTAATCATCACTTCACAAAGCTAAATTCCACAATTTATGCCTACTTACTACTATACTTTGAACATTTTTATGTTGGTTTTAATATTATTTTATTTTTATATGTGTATTACATGGGTAAAAATGGATCTAGGAAGATTCTCCGAAAGCAAATTCTTCGAAGGAAAATTCTTCGAAGGAAAGTTCTTCGAATAGCAATTCTTCGAAAGGAAAATTCTTCGAAAATAAAAAATATTATACGAAACAACACTAAATATAGTTCATTGCGAGGATATTACTTAATCGCCAAAAAGTAAGACTTTTTGAATTTTTTAAAACTAGAAAATATTCTTGCCTAACATTTTTTTGAACTCAACCCCATCATACTCGAAGACGATCTGGACTAACTTGTTATGGTCAGAAATCTCATTTTCGAAAAATACGATGTTACCATCTGCGTTTATTCAATATAAATTTACTGATTATATTTCTGCGCTTTTCCAACGTCTTAATGACTAAAAATGCGCTTTTTACAACTCTCCGAGCCAAATTGATCCTTAGGTGTTGTTTCGTAGTTAACAGAAAATATAATCTTTTATTTTCGAAGAATTTTCCTTTCGAAGAATTGCTATTCGAAGAATTTTCCTTTCGAAGAATTTTCCTTTCGAAGAATTGCTTTTCGAAGAACTTTTCTTCGAAGAATTTTCCTTCGAAGAATTTGCTTTCGAAGAATCTTCCGGATACCGGGAAAAATATTACTTCATTGGTAATACTATGAGGAAGAAGGCAGTAATGTCAAAATGTCCATTTTTAAAATGTTTTTCATTATAAAATAATAAAATGTATACGTTCAAAGTAACCCAGTGTTCGGGGTAACTTTGAACAACGGCATAAATGCCATATATTTGCATTTGAGTATCAGATACGTTCAAACTTATTCCACCAAACGAAAGATGGAAAAAAATTAAGTAGTTTAAAGTAAAAATTTTGACACCGGAAACTGCTTATAGGACACTCTAACAAAAATGGATATTAAAATTATTTCATTAAATGGATATTTATTTTCCATAATAGATATTTAATCCTAAACTAGGTAATCACATAGGCAATTACTCTTCATCGTAAACATTTTTATAAGATGATAAATATTCCTCATCAGCATCACTGTTTAATGTCACCCTAACCTAAAAATACTAATACTGATATATTTCACTCCCACGTACACGAGTAATGCTAGTGAAGTAATTTCCGATAGCGATAGGCATGTAAATGAGCGATGCGATGTAAAGTAATAAACTAAATGCAGATGTATGGTAATGAGCCTGGTGTTCAGTGTTTAGTGGCTAATGAAAAGATGATGATGTCGCACTTACTTACCCTTGGGGGCGTCAGGACTGCCCCCGCCGCCGTGCGCGTCGCCACTGTCGTCTTCTTCTGTCGCTTGCATCTGCACTGTTGGAGGAATCTCTGCAAAGAGAAGAACAGTTATATACATTATTTGTCAAAAACATTTTAACGCAATCATTCCGCGGTCTTGAGGAGTATAGCGATTCATGTTTTAACTACGTGTATATTACATTTGTTTATTTCACTAATGTCAAAGTCGCGATGACATGAAACGCGTGCTACAAAAATGAATGCAGCATCCTATAGGGTGATTACTGATTACTTTTACGCCACATAGTATATATTAATAATTAATTTTTAACTGAAATATAAATACAAGCATATTGTGTTTACCTAAACATTATCTTCAAAATGAATATTTTTGAGAAACGTGTTAATGATAAATGATTAATAAATTTATTTGTCTTTGTTTTGTTACAAGACATGAAAGCAGATGTTCTTAAAATTTACGCTCTTTAGTAAATAACTTTCTTGTTACGTGTCTGTTCCATTTTATTGCGAAGATACCAATAAACCCATAACTCAGAATTAAACAAACAGAAGTATTTCTGTAACATGAACTTCTATTCCTAGAATAACTTCAGAATTACATACAAACACAATTTAACAATCACCTACCACCTACTACATTGTGAAACCTACAAAAGAAAACCAATACACATCTATAAAAGAACTCTCCTCTAAATCAAAGTGAAGCAATTAGCCTGTCCTCGTCTCCTCTGCCGGAAGAGGGATATTTTGTTCCACACACGTCTTCGAGGTGACTTCCGATGTCAACGACACGGACATAAGCTACTGGATCTCTTCTTCTTGTTAGCAATGTCAATGTGAGCCGATGATACGGCAGAGGCTAACGCTAAAGTCAAACACACTTCAGGAAATGCTTTGACGAAGTTGTTAAACGGTAGTAGAAAGGTTGAGAAAAGGTAATGGGCACGTGTGGGCAGTGGTGGCGAAGAAAATTTTAAAGGAAATATCAGTTCTTATAAGATTGATACCTATGTAATTACTATAGGGATCGTGCATGAAAATAGTGGCGTTTAAGGTGGTCAAATTTCAAAATGTTACGAACATTTTAGTTTGCATTTAACAGCATGTCACTCTAAAATAGTTGCTGTATATTAGTGATGGAAAGTATCGCTATTTGACCGGATTACCGAATCCCGGAATTCCGGCCTCTTATTTACCCGGATTTTCGGAATTCTGGCGGTCGGATCATTAGTAATTTTTCGGTACAAATCTGAACTATTTCGTCTTTGATCTGTTTAATTTGGATAGCAGATGCAGAGGCTTAATAGTTAACATCGTAGTATTATATAAAAATCAGCTCGAAAAATTAAAAAAAATATCTTGATTATAAAATATAACATTATATTTCAATAACTATTATTTTTGTATGTTCGATTTTATTTATTAAATATTTCTCTCACCAATGTGTAATACAATACCTAGGTAACAATAAATTTAAAAATATATGTAAAAATAGATAATAAACTCGGCAAAAAAAACGCACCACTTGACAATGCACCCAAAAATTTTTATACCGCCATAACTCGGTTGAATTGGTTCGTAAATTGATAAATCTGCGAATTCTGACAAGATTCAAGATCATGCAAGTTAATCTGACACCAAGTTAATTTACCCCTGCCACTCTCCTTCTTGATGTCAAAAAATGTCAAATTTTGACAACAACAAAAAATGGTAGGTAGGGTAGTGGCAGAGGGGAAAATTAACTTGGCGTCAGATTAACTTGCATGATCTTAAAGAGGAAACTCCAAACTTGTTGGAACTAGAAAATTAATCCATTTTCGATCAAATTCAACCGTGTTATGGCAGTCTAAAAATTCGAAATTTTTGGTGCATTATCAAGTGGTGCATTTTTTCTTTCGTCGAATGTATTTAAATAAATAAAGAGGCCGAAACGGCCTGGATTCGGTGTCAAAGCCGGTTAGTAGGCAAAGTACAATAAGTGGTGGTTCATTTCAAAACAGGAAAAATCTTGCCGAAAATACGGCTATCCAATTTTAGCATGATTTCTATAAACATCATCTATAAATATATGCGGTGGGTGTAAAAACCCTAGTTAAGAATGTATCTGCAAATGTTCAAATACTTCGAACGATACCTTATAACTTTTCTACCTTCCTGATAAGTCCCACACATAAATCCGCTGAGATTCCTAATCTCTTTCTCTGTCACATTCTCTCCTGGGAAGTGTTAGATTTTTGTGGTGCGGTGTAAATGTGTAAATGTAAATGCGGGCAGGACATGTTACGATTCCACGTTTCTCTAGCAATGTCAGCAACTGTGCTGAGTGGCGAGAGGGTATCGTGTGTGTGGAGCGTATGTAGCAGCACAGCACACATGAAGCGATAAGCAACGAGATTCATGCGACCAGACAAACCTAATGTATGTATGTATGTACATACGTTTGCTG
This sequence comes from Agonum fuliginosum, assembly GCA_947534325.1. Lineage (NCBI taxonomy): Eukaryota > Metazoa > Arthropoda > Insecta > Coleoptera > Carabidae > Agonum > Agonum fuliginosum. The sequence continues at coordinate 28,404,054 of OX384035.1, forward strand.
TGCAAGCAGGCAGGACACTACGTATGTGTACTTAACGACTGTGTATTTGGAGAAATCGGAAGAACTATTTTTTCAAGAAGAAAGTTTTAAATATGCCAATGGAATAAATATATTGTGAAAACATTGGGATTTTACTGCTCGTTATATGAAACTTTAGAACGAGAAGACAAAAACTATATTTCACGGTAAACGGAAGCCGAAAAAAAGAAAGAAACGTAGTAGGAACCTAAAGATGTAAAGCTGTCCTGACTTTACGATTTTCTTACGTAAACTTACCTACTATACGTTACTATTAGAGAGATGTAAAGATGTTCGTAGTATTTTTTTAGCACTCGGTTAGCACATTCATTTATTGAAATGACTTTCATAATTTTATGTTTATAACATATCTCTTCCGGTTATGTCCATTTAGAATAAAGGTTTTACTTTGGGATAAAAAAAATTTGTAAATTGTAAATCTGCTGAGGCCACCACAGTACTTCTCCGGCTATAAGTTTTAAAAATTCGAGTAGATTTTTTCCTAGAGAGCTTTAATTTGATTACACTTGCACTATTGCAGCTCTCGCCTTCGGCTCACGCTGCAATTACCGTGCGCGAGTAACAAAGAGTCACTTTGCGCTCTTAATACACAAATAACTATTTTAAAAATTGATGAAGTAATTGTTTTATTTTAGCATTTAGATATCAGATGGAGGAGGAGGTTGGTTATTTATTAACACCCAAAATCCGCCCTAGCTACGCCTATGAAAGGAAACAATTACAACATTTATAAAATAGAATAAATTTATGATTTTTGAAATTTAGGTGCAAATTTGAGGTACTTTATGACTGTTTTTTCCAACTAACATTATTAAAACAAAACTGAACTTTCAAACAAAATTGATATTTTATGAATTTGAAGAATGAGTTTTTAAAGTGATTTTTTAATAATAATTGCTGAAACAAGAAAACTGTATGCTACTTAATTTTAGCATATATTTTTTGATTTAAAATAAATAAGCAATAATACTTAAGAGGCTCGTTCGGACAATACCGAATTTCTGAACGTGTCGTCATTTCAAAGTGAGGCGGGTTCAGGTGACGTCAAGTCCTTCTTTTTATAGTTAATCGAACAAAAAAAATGTAGGTAAAGAAAACTGAGCATAGAATGTACTGGCTAACTAGATAATTTACAATTTCAACAACGAAAACATAGCATCGTTGTCCCATCATATCTCATTTAATTTATAACACAGACGAATGAGAAAACCACTTCTTGTTCACAAAGGTTCAATTTGTCTCTCTGTTTTCAGAAAGTAAAAATATTTTTTTGTTCACCAGAAAATATTGTTCAAAATCGAAAAAATTGCTGATTTCAATGTCATTTTTTTCCAAAATCATAAGTTAAAGAAGAAAAATGAAAACAGATAGACCTTCTAACATCTTTTGGTGACATGTTCATATTTTATTAATAAAGGAAAATCTCTAAATACCAAATGATCATGGGACGCGTTATAGTTAATCGAACAAAAAATGTAGGTAAAGAAAACTGAGCATAGAATGTACTGGCTAACTAGATAATTTACAATTTCAACAACGAAAACATAGCATCGTTGTCCCATCATATCTCATTTAATTTATAACACAGACGAATGAGAAAACCACTTCTTGTTCACAAAGGTTCAATTTATGTCTCTCTGTTTTCAGAAAGTAAAAATATTTTTTTATTCACCAGAAAATAATGTTCAAAATCGAAATTTTTTTTCCAAAATTATAAGTTAAAGAAGAAAAATGAAAACAGATAGACCTTCTAACATCTTTTGGTGACATGTTCATATGTTGTTAATAAAGGAAAAATCTCTAAATACCAAATGATCATGGGACGCGCACAGCGCACACCTCTGTTAAAAAAAATTAACTATCAGACGCTTTAAATGTAACATTTTCCGATTTCTCTGACTAGTGTGTATTAAATTGTCTAAACTTTAAAATATAAATTTAAAAATACTTCATACTTACTTATGCACGGCGCAATATGTGAGCGACTCTGCTGGTACCCCCGCGCACAGCGGTTACACGTAATGCCAGTGACGCCGTCCTTGCACGGACACTGTCCTGTGAGCTGGTTGCACGTCTTGCCCGACGCGCCGATGGGATGGCAGTCGCAGGCTGGAACACAGAGCCACACAGTGATTAATCAACAGCTAATTACCTAATGAAGTAATGAGTTTTAGTGGAGAATATTAGATTTGGAAGTTAGTTGAGACTGAGAGACAGGGATGAAGCCGAGGGTTGAGCGGTTGAGGGTTTTATTGTAATGAGGCATTAGATAATGGACTGCCAGGAAGAGGAAGTTGATGGTGAGTGTCACGAAGATTTTGGGAAATGAGATAACTGCATGTAGCATAAAGTATGTTTCTATTGAAGGCACTAAGTAGATAAAGATTTGAAATACAATAAAAATTGGAATTGCAATTTTCTTATAGAAACGGCAAAAGAAACTTATTTTTTTCAAATAATTTATTAAACAAAATTATATTAATATGTACTCTTATCGCTGAGATCTGTCACTAAAAACCAAATATTTAAATACATAAGTAATGTATAAGTTTCCATAATAATTATATCAATTAGTAATTTTCACATACCAGATAACGAATTTACTTAAACAACAAAATTTAATTAATCATTAATTTTATTCATTATAACTATAAAAATATACATAATATGGCATGGAAATTATATTTCATTTGTGTTATTCATAAATGATGTAAACTGTAGGAGATAAAGAAAAGAATTTTTTTACGACGTGCGAAGAAAACACAATTTTACTCTCGCGAAATAGTGAGGCAAGTAAGTTTTCCCTCTCTAGAGAGGAAAGTATGCAATGTTACCACCAGTGTTATTTTACGATGAAATATTGTAAAAATTGTTAGTACATTTATTATTTTCTTGAAAATTCTGATTTTATAGTGATGTACTGTAAACTAATATTTTACAATTATTATTATATTTTATACTTTCTCTTTCTACAATTTTACAACTTAAATTTAATTTGGCATATTGGCTGCAGTGAAATATTGCATTGTTTTTTTGACAGATGTCAGTTATAACCTAACTTCTAGTTACGTATTTCTTCATTGTTTATAAATATGTCGTGAAAAAAATGTTGTGTCTAACACGAGAGGAAAGCTCGTTTTTCACTCTCGCTTCGCTCGTGACACAAACTTCGAACTCGAGTAGGAAAAAGGAGCGCTTTCGTCTCTAGTTGGAAAAATAACTATTCCTTGTAATAACTTTTTTGAAAATAGGTTGTAGTTAGGTTAGTCCTCCACACAAGAACTAAGATATTATTTCAGAATTCAGATTGTAGGGAAAATCTAAATATTTTAAGGTACCTACTAAACGACATCTGAAGGATGTGCTACGTAATACTCCAGTCCACCATTACTTGAACTTCCTTTTTCTTGCTCTTCTTTGAAAATGATCATAATAAGTAATTGTAGTTTGTTGTATTATGTTACTTTTGTAACTTGAATTTATTCAGTAGCTCAGAGCTTCGGAGTCTGAGAGTGCAAAAGATATGGTGATAATCTGATACTATACTAATTTAATGTAAATACTATATCAACGTGGTACATTAAACAAACCTAAAATTTAAAATATAAACCTTGTAAATTTTTTCAAAACAAAAATCTCAGGATTTTCTTGGTGTCACCTTCACCTTCAACACCTCTGTGTCGAAACAATAATTCACAAATGATGTTCCTCTTTCAAGCTTTGGTGCTTGTTGAGTTTTAAGTGGCAATTTATAATCCAGCGCACTGTTTATAGATAGCGACAGGCATAAATCTTAATTACTCTTGATTTATGACTCCTGCAATCCTTTTTGCAGATCCAGATGTAGTAATTCATGCTAATATGGCTACAATCTACTAACTTTGTGAGAACAACACGCTGGATTTATAGTTCATTTAGCCAACTTACAAACGTGAATTCAATTTTTGTTGCTTTATGTTTATGGTGAGATCATCAAGGAGACAAAGAAAATTCCAAAATAATTGCAAATAAGAGACGCCGTAATATTTCTTCACAGACGAGCAATAAGAACAAGAAAGACATGTTCAGATTGCAGCACATGCTGTTTGGTTTTTAATTTATTTCATACGTTTCACGATGGTCTGAATTTAACAACAGTATCAAGGTGTTCATTTTACATTATATACCATTACTAACGCTATTTCGAGAACTAATGAATTTTACGAACTACGAGGTTGAACAAATTCAACAAAAATTTATGTAAAAATCAATCCGAATTACCTATGTGCAAAAAATTTGTATTTTTATATATAATAAAAAAAAATTTATATATGTATTTTTTAAAATGATTTAACATCACAAAATAATTTTATCCAACTTAGTAAATATTTGTTCTCAATAACGACATACTTACGATGAACACAGTATATTTTATAATATAAAATTTATAAGATATTAAATAATGCCGTATCATCATAACTTTTAAGTAATTAATAATATAGGTATACATATACGAGAATTATTGTATTTGTAAACATTGCTGGAATTCAGTGAATCAAGTACCTACTTATTATAATAAATAAATTATATATACCTAATCCTAAAATAATTGTTTCCTAGATTGATGAATTTCTTTAAGGTAGTCAATAGCCGGCTAGTGGCTTTAGGGCAAATTTTAGGTAATATTTTGCACAACAAAGTTTATAGGTATATTAAATTTCATTTTTCTACTTTCCAATAAGAAATATATAAGTTATGAGAAATGTTGCCGATAACTCAAAACCAATGTAAGTAAATTTAAGTTAGTAACGGCATTTGCTTAACGATCACTAAATCATGTATGTAACTTTATAAGGCGTTCTATTATCCCATTTTCTTGTAAAGGTCATTGAGAAGAAACCGAATTTAATTTCAGTGTGAGCGACATGGGACTGATTAGGCTGTAGTTCAACCCAGGAGAAAACAAGTGAACACGGGAACATGTGATTTATTGAAGTAATTAATTCCAAACAAAACTCTCCCTGTTTCACCTCCTGCGCTAAGATCAAAGATAGCTACAACCGTTAAATTATTCACTGATTAATTCAATTAACTTTATGAATTAACGATGTGGATACATCACTGTTATGTTTACCAAATGCATTAGGAATGTATTCCTAGCGATTAAATGCTTTGTTGTATAACAGGAATTTGTCTTTTCTCCTGCAATATATAATCAGCAAGAATTTCATTTCATTTTCATTTTGCCAGTGGAAATTATTAATCAAAGTCAATTGGAAATATATGTTATGTGCGGTGAAGCAAGTTAGTTAGAAGTTAAGAATTCAAATACAAAAGTTTCATTTCATTTTCAATTTTGGTAGTGAATATTTATATTATTAGACTCAGACTGAAACGAGAAGATATGTTTAGGTACAGCAAAATTTCATTATACTGTATTCTGCATACTGTCTACTCTTCTAGTCTAATGGCTGTTTTACACTACGCTAAATGTTGAACAAGACATTGCGCAACAAATTGAACAATATTTTGAGCAATAAATTGCTTTGTTTTTAATGAACTCTGTTTTATACTGAGACAATTTTATAGACCTACCTATAATATTTTGTTTGTAATTCTGCGCAGTTCGCATATAATAATAATTTGACAGCCGCGCTTATCTATATTTTTAGACAATTTACGAAGCAATACGATATTTCACACAATTTGCTGTATGATACTACGCAGTTTAGATTGTTTCAAAAATTGAACAATATCTTGTTCAAGATTTAGTGTAATGTAAAACGGGCTTAACAGAAATGGCTAAATGCTAAATGGCGCTATTTCCAACAAAATAAAACAAAAAATGAACACAAACAGAGTCATGATAAATCTCTTTAGTTTTGATTTATTATAGTAAGTACCTACATCATCTACATCGTCTTAACTCATTCTTAAATAAACAGGTAACAAGTAACATTTAAAGTCGGCCATTAGCACTAATATCCATACCAGAATCTCGTATATTGTCTCTAATTTCTCTGTTTCCAAATTTGGAAGAAAGTGTCTTGTACCCGTCAACGCACATCGTAAAGTCACCAATTTCAAACGATTTGGAATCGTAAACGCATAACACTACCATGGTTTTTATGTCGGATTATTTCAACTTTCGATTCCTTTGTGTTTGACACGAAGTTGTAGCGTTATTACTGCCATTCGAGGGATAAACATGAGTTATGTAGCAAGACAAAAAACATACAATGATGTTGGACTATTCACAAACTATTGAAAGTATTTATGAGTAGCTAACGGGATAGAATGTAGTAGTTTATTTGCGTTTTTGTGCTTATTATTGTGAAAGTAGTACTATGTAATATGAATAAAATTGGATAAAGTATTAGTTAACAAGAATAAAAGGCTATTCCTTATGTTTGAAATAAGTAAAAACTGCCCCAAGAGCAAAGGACAACTAATTTTTCGCTTCAAAATGTTGTATCCTGCTGTGTTTATAACCCATACAAATACGAGTATCAAGTATTTTACAATATAATCCTTTCTATTACTCTGTAATTTGATACTGCTATAAATTTTCGCAAAGATATAAATAAAAGCATTATCGTTAACTTGAAAATAAACGTCTTTATGTGTAGATATTTATTCATTGCTTTGTGTTTAAGAGTCAACGAAATTTTTGATACTTTACATAAAGTTAAATCATGAGTTTGATATCAAAATTTATTGATAAAAGTCGTTTAATGGCGAACTTAATTTTCTCGACGGACATAAATGCATGTGAGATAGTCTTTGCTTACTGTATACACCTATTAAAGAAATCTTTACAGTTTACATCTTTTTCCTTTTAGAAACATGACCTTGTAAAAGATATAAACGAATTTTTAAAAGATTGTAAACTGTAAATTTTTAGGTTTTAGTAAACAAGATTGTTAAAGTACCTACTCTTTATTAGGGATGGGAAAATATCGATATATCGATAAATATCGATATGAACATCAGTCAATATTACTTTTCGTTTACTATCGAGGTATCGATAACTCGATATTATCAATATTTTCTGATAATTATCGACATAAATAAATAATAAACCAAACAAAAAGTGATAGCAACTGATGTTCATATCGATATATCGAAATTTTTCCCATATGAACCGGAACATTATCAAAACATGGAGAAACTGGACCAAAAATAATATTCGCTAATGACTGAAAAATTTGTTGAGCAGGTACCTACTACTAAAAATACAATAGGAATAGTACCAAGCTACTTATACTAAGATATGTTAAAAATAAGCACACAGCATACGTGTCTGTTTCATGACTGAAATCGATCATTCGAAACTGCAATCAGTAAAGAAAAAGGAGAAAGAATTAAACGCTGATCAGCACTGACCGCTGAAATGCGCTGATCTGCGAAAAAATGCACAGATGTACGTAAAAAGGAATACAATCAATCCAAATCGAGCATGTGGGACCTAAGAAAGGTATTAGGTTTCGTTATTAAGTTCAGTTCAATTAGAGTTTCTACCAAAACCGATTCAAGATGGGTATCTTTATGTAGTTCAAACAGAGTTTTAACAAAAACTGATAATTTGAGACTCAAGAAGGGTGTTAGGTTTCTTTATTTACATTAGTTAAATGTACTATATCAGCGGGTTTTTACGTCCATCTGTGCATTTTTTTCGCAGATCAGCGCATTTCAGAGGCCAGCGCTGAACAGCGTTTTTTCTCACCCTGGAAAAAGTTTTCAATTAGTACCTACCATGCTACCATAATAAAAAGATGAGTTTAGGGATCATACATCCTATTTAAAAATATCACACATTGTAAGTATTGTTAAAACAACGGTAATAACCTTACGAAATAACTGACAAGAACCATATTCCCATATAAAATTTAATGAACCGCAAAATACCAATACTGAAACTTTAAACCCTCCAATAACCATAACCTCAAAATTAATTTCCAAACATAAGCACAATTACATCCCAACTACTAGAACAACAAAAGCGACAGAACAATTTTCTTATCAGGGCAATCTTGTGCTGTGCGCAAACAATGTGCTACCAGCTCCCGAATGTCGGACTTCTCGCGACACACGACATTCTCCATCGAGGATCAGATACCGGGTTGCAATAAACCAACCGCCAACCCGCGAAGCATCGGCCGCTGTTGAAAGCTGCGGCGGAACAAAGCAACAGAAATCGCGAAATTATATGCACTGAATACGTAATGCCGCGCGGACAATGCCGCATTGTTTTCGCCTTTATTTCGACTGTTAAACGCGCTGTAGCGAGTGCCATTTCCGCTGGGTATTGAGATAACGCAAGACAAATATTCATTGCACTTTGGGTAATTGGACTCGACAAATTAGCCGACTTTAATGTTGTAATAGGTACCTACTGCAAGAGCCACGGATATGTGTAGTTAGTAGATTTTTTTATTTTTGCAAGGATTATTGTTGAGATGAAACATTTAAAAAATATTCAGTACAAAGCAGACACTGTAATTTTTTAAATAATGTTCATAAATGTATTTACAGAAAAATTGCTGTATTTTTATTAATTATGTTTTATTTAATTAATTAATTAAAGTAATTAAGTTTTATTAAAGGAGGTTTCGGCTATGGGATGTAGCCTTCTTCAGGTCTGTTACAAGTTTTTAGATAACAAATATGAAATTTAATGGTTTTACAATTTTAAATTACCTAAATTATTAATAGCGAACGTCGACATGTCTCAGCCGTAACGTCGTTTTATATATATAAAAAAATTAAAATTAGTTCAACCACCATAGACAAGATTTAATAAAATTGTGCTAAAAACTTGAAAAACATATCAAATCATAACTGTAAGTAAAAAAATTGGTTTAAAAATTTATTTAATCATGAGATACAAGCGCTTTAAATATTGTGTGACGTCCCAAGTGCGATCTATTCTTATTGTTTATACAAAAAATAAAATATAGTTTTATGTATTTAATCGTATCATCAACTATTATTACCTTTTAATATATTTTATTGATAATTTATTATAAACAACATAATACATTAGTTAGGTACTTCTCATATCTTAGATACTTATAATTCATTAGTTACGAAGTTAATACGTTAGATACAACCATAATAACATCAAAATTTTCCATAATATGCAAACTGTCAACTAATTGACAGATAAAATTGTCGATTTGTTTTAACATCGCTGTCGTTGATGATACGATTAAGCTTTGAATATAACGGGAATATATGCGATTTAAGCCCCCTTGGATGTTCAAAGAGACTCGGTTTCACCTCGTCGCTTAGCAACATCCTCGGTATTATAAATCGCATAATATTCTTGTTATATTAATAGCTAATGGTATTTATTACTCTAGAAAGTTACTTATATAATGGAATTATACTGTTTTAAATTTAAAATTAATATAATGGGTCTTCGTTACACATAACAATTTTGTGCCACTAGGTCACCATGACGTCACAAGCGAAATTTTAAACTTTAAAAATTTAAGCACAGTTTCATGCCCCGTTTTCATCATATTTTAGAATGAAGATTCATTTAAAATTTTTAAAAAAATATGGTGGAAGAGCCAATTCAGCTTATTTAAAAATATCAAATATCAGTAATAATCATACGGGAATTTAAAAATAATCATATTTAAAAACAAAATTTGGAGAACTGTCAAGATTTGAATCTAAGACAAAAACATTGCTGTATTTTATACCAATTAAATAAATACTAGGTACCTAAATATTAATGTATAGAACAAATAAATTTATAATGAAGTGAATCGTACCTAATAATAAATAAATTACCTTGTGACATAACAGTAATAAACACGAAACTAATTAAAATAGTCATTTAAAGTCGTGACTCCCCTGTTTTACAACAAACAGTAACAGTAGAGTAAAGCTCACAAAGTAACAAAGATCTCGCTCGCATACTAAACACAGAGAGCACCACTGCTCGCACATAATATTTACAAGTCTCTAGTATTGTCTGTATGCAAATAAGCAGTTCCCAGTTCTGTAATCAATTAAGAAAGAGTCGTTTAATATCACGGAGCGCGTTATCTCCACTATTACCATAATTTGTTGCAGTTTGCATCAGCTTAATGGAGTTCTTGAGCGTGAACGACGGAATGTCACAGCGTTAAAGGGATTTCAATAATAACCGCTGACAGCTTGCGATTAATCTAACGCGAAATGGGAGATTTACAGAGTGATTAAGAGCATTCCGTTCAAAGCCGTAAATGCCAATTTACAGGGTAATTTTCCTCGTACTCAATTGACCAATCACTACTGATGTTAAAAACATTAATTAATTAATTCATTTAAATTATTACAATATTAAATAAACGACTCAAAACTGAATAGGGATACTAAAAAAAAGTCTTTTGTAAATACGAATCACAACTCTGCTCATTTGTATCAATGTTTAAACGAAAATAAAAAAAAATCGACAAGTTAGATGCCGCAAATACAGACGAAGTCATAATAATATAAATCGTCAATATGCTTCTTGTTGCCATTAGGCTTCAAGTGCAATTTGCGAACGTGCAATCAACAATAATTTTAGCTCTTTCATAATGTAAAAATGCAGAGAAAATGCCGTTTTGGTCCTGCATATGCAGCAGCGAGGTGATTGACAGGTCGACATAGCCGCGTTTCAAAGTGTGATTTCGACAGGGTTTATTCTAAGCTTTTTGCCCATTGAACATAGTATCACATAATGGAAAATTTGTTTCAATTTGTTTTAATTTTTTAATTTGGCGTACAAAGTTTATATAATGCAATTGCATATTCGTCTTCTTTAAAAATACTTCACAGTAATACTGTGACGTATTTTTAAAGAAGACGCAGTTATGAAACATATAGCATAAGGAAATGCGCCGCAGACGAATTTTTTTTTTGTCAATATCAAATGGGTAGCACTTAGGTAGTATCTTAAATAAAATGGAATTTTTAGAAATTAATAATATGTGCAGAACTAAATAAAAACTAAGATAATTTATGCATTTCAGAATTACCATTCAGAAATTATTATACCTTTGTAAGATGAATTTGAATAGTAACTATTAAAAATCTTGCACAAATTTAAAATTCCCACTGCATTTTTATCTCCTGCCTCATAATCTATTGTGATCGATCAAAATTTTTGAGTGTGAGTTTTTAGTGTATAAGCACGTTTTAGGTTCCATAGAATACTAATAAATTATTTTCAGATGATGTTTGTGTGTGTGCGTAAGTGTGTGTTTGTCCGTTAGGTTGTATGTAACTTTTTTTCGGACTCTATAACTCAAAAATTTACAAACATTGAACAACCAAACGTCTTAAGAACCCAGTTATTTGTGGAAGCAATCCCCAAATCGGAAATAGTACTTTTCTGAAATATTTTGATAAATAGGTACCTACTTTATTTATCGCAGTAATATATTTCAAATGAAAGATTATACGAGTATATTACGAGTATTATCTACAATTTTTAGCATTTTGTAAATTGTTCTGTTATAGTATAGTACTTTAGGAATTAAAGTATAATTTATAATTTAGAGTATGAAACTTCAGTATCTTGTTGTCCATGAACCATAATAATTGTTACTACGAAAAATTGATTAGGAAAGCGCTTTCCTCTCTAGTTGGACAAATCACTATTTAACTCTAACTATCCACAAAGCTGCAAATTTGTCTCTTCCTGTTTCATGTTACCCTACTACACAAGTTGTGCAAATCCTCGGAGAAGTGTATCATTCTTATCGTGATGCACGAAGTTCAAGCTTGAAGCCTGAGGTTGAGGAATTTCAACGAATGGAAAACAGATTTTTTAAGTGTTATCTGCAAGATTCTCAAGCTTCTAGTGAATGTTAGTATGTTGTAATGTTTTATGGTTTCACTTATGTACAGGTAAATTTTTCATTCTTATCTAGATGCTTGCTATTAATATTATATCGTGTAGCCACTGCAACATTAGCTGCAAATGAATTTTTGATACTAGAAAAAAGATAGGCTAATTAGGTACTTTACTTCCAAGTATTTACTAATTCAATGTTAACTTATACATATCAATTTGAAAAAAGGCAAATTTTTACGGCAAAAGGTACTTCGAATTTCTTACACTACTCGTTGCTGATTAGATATTAGTCTAAGCAAATCAGATTTTTTATAAAAAATAATACCCCAATAGGGGTAGGAACAAAAACCCGAAAGTTCCCAAAATAATTGTATCTTGCGGAGAAATGTTCTTAGAATTTAATTAAAGAAACCGGAAGTCGATATTTTATTCGTTCAAATGTTTAGAAGTTAGAGCTTATTAAACTTAATAAATATTAGAATTTTGAAAATTTCTGAACTTTCTCTCGAAGAAACATTTGATATTTTGGCTTAATGAACACCCGAAAAGGTTTTAATACAATGTGTCTTATGAAGAAATGTTCGTAGAATTTAATGACATAAATCGAAAGTAGATATTTTTATTTGTTCAGAAGTTAGAAGTTAGAACTAATTACACACAATAAATATAAAAACTTGCCCTTGGTAAATAATTTGATATTTTTACTTAATGAAAATATTAAACAGTTTTTTCAAAATTTCAATTGCGATGTACTTTCATCTTCTGTCCATCAACTCACATCAGAAGTTTGATTAAGTACCTTATCGCGTTAAATTTGATCCTTTTGTTGAAATTTCAAGAGATTCCCACAGCCAAACGCCTCCGGTGCACCCCGAAAGACTGTACGTTAATCTGCATTATATAGCACAGTCAAACCTTTTGTACCTTATGGCGTACGCAAACGTTTGGGGGCTGCCGACCAATAGGTACCTATAACTTCTACAACCCTTTGGAAAAGTGCTGTTTCGTCAGCAGATTAGAGAACAGGTTATAATAGGTAATCTGATGTATTAAACTGTTTAATTCCCTCCTCGTAGATCGTCCGCATTTGCGTGCACCGCTTGTGCACATTCCTCATCCTCGAAGATCGCGAGTCTGCAAGCATCCCGGAGGGCGCAGTAATTCAGCCAGTATCGTAGGGCTGCGGCAGAACGAGGTCGGTCCACTCGGTAATTCAGGCCTATCTGCAATGTAGCCGCACCGCACGCAACAATCATCGCAAACACAATAACACAACACCCGCAGAGATACAGATGCAATTGCTTCTATCAAAGAGATGGGGGACGTAAGAGTTTATGTAGGTAGAGGTAGAGGTAGGTTATCAGAAATCACTGGCAATTATATGATAACTGAAAGCATAATGGTAAACTGAACTAAGAGGTGTAGGTATAGGTAATGTTCAGTGTAAATTAACACATTTTGCTAAATTACCTACTGAATACATTTTCTGATTTACCTACATTTTTTGTTGTTTTGTGAATTAGTTAAGAGGCTTAGAAATAGTACGATGAAAATATTCCCAGTAAATTTTAATATAAAATGTAGTAGGTGTAACTTCAGTTTGGCGTTAAAAAACTCAAAAAATGTCTAGAACTGGTACGTATTGAAACGATGAAGCTAAACTAACAAATAACGATTTTTTTTATCGTATCCACTGTTATTTTATTACCTTTCAATATGAATAATTTATTGATAATTATTAGTAATGCAACAGATAGTAAATTGGCCTGATACGGAATATTCGGTTTATTCTTCGGCCGGATATCCGGCAATCTGATATTCGGCGTTCAAGAACAAACTTGTATGGGGATGTTGCGCAAATTTATAAACAACAGATACATCCTAAGCCAAATTTTTAGGCATGTTTTAAGTTTATTTCATATTTTATAGTTTTTATAAGAATAAACTTAAATTTTTTATACCTATGCTGATGGCTATAGCTATAATAAAGTTATTGTCATACACGTAATATTTACATCATTCAAATTATTATGATAAATGTTACTTAAAAACTTACCTACTTTTTATACTGATTTCTCAAAATATGAACACAGTTTTTCTCCATTAAAGGTAGGTTTATGCTCAAAAATTTAAAAATTAAAATTAAAAATAAGAATAGTTTTAAAGTTAAAACAGTTATCTCATATGAGTCAGTTTATGCTGGAGAAATAATTCTTAATCCTTATTCCTTATTCTTACTTCTGTAGCATAAACCGACTCATACGTTTATAACTATTTCAACTTTACGACTATTCCTATTCGTAGCTCTTATTCTTAAACTTGTGAGCATAAACCCACCATTAGTATGTAAAAATGTAATAAAGCAGGAACAATGACATTTCTACTGGTATGCAAATTTTTTGTTGTGGACACGAAACTCGATAAACATTATCAGGCACTTCAAGTTATATTGTCTACTCTTGTATAATAAAGTATAATATCTTTGATATTATACTTTTTTATTGAACATTGAACAAGTTTATAACTATTTTTCGTCTAATTAAACTTAAAACAAAGTTAATTTCAATTATATTTTGAAATTTTAAAAATTTCTTTCGTTAACAAAAATATGGTGAGTCATATTAAACTGCAACTAAATTCGTTAATTATTACCTTTCAATATGAATCACTATTATATCTCTATTTGTTTCATTCTTTCATTCCATCCTTATTCTACAGTCTTTAACAACGAAATACATGAAGTTACATGGAGAAAAGAATATCTCTTTAAAGTTGTAAAAACTAATTTAAATTGGTCTCTGTGCTGCCGTAAACCTCTTATGTCGATGTAGCTTTGAAAATCGCGGCAAGTTCGGCATTCTCAAATTAGAGCCCATCAAAGGTGGCGGGTTCTGAACACGGTTTTTGTTGTTTCAAATTTCTTTTGTTACTTTTTCTCTCATGAAAGAATTTCCAATGTAATCTACTTATGGAAATTGAGAGCGAAAAGAATTTAGATTTTATAGCTCAAGTTCATGATGTTTTTAAAATATGTTTAACGTTTAATTAACAAGAAAAAAATCTGATATTTTAGTCATTTAGTTAATTGTAGACGAAGATATAAATGATGTGTCACTATTGTCACAGAATAATAATAGTAATAATACCCTATACTCTTTATACTGCTATATAAATATAAAGGTACCTACATACAAATATATTTTATTAATTTAGTCAACTGTAGAAGAAGTTATAGACGATGTGTTACTATTATCACTGTCATAATGCTATAATCAATTAAATTTTTCGTAGTAATAAAAAAATGTTAAACAATCATGAACAACGTGATACTGAAGTTACAGACTCTAAATTATAAATAATACTTTAATTCTTAAAGTACTATGACAAAACAATTTATAAAATGCTAAAAATTGTAGAAAGTAATACTATTATCTTAAATTTGAAATAAAAAATATTGCGATAAAGTAATTATTTATCAAAATATTTAAGAAAAGTACTACTTCCGATTTGGAGATTGCTTCCAAAAATATCTGGGTTCTTAAGATTTGTAATAAAAAGTTATAATAAAAGGTTTTTAAATGTTAATAACTTTTTGAGTTATTGAGTCCGAAATAAATGTTACATTCGACCTAACAAACATACACACACGCACACACACAGAAATCATCTCGAAAATACTTTATCCGTATTCTATGGATCTTAAAACGTACTCATCCACTAAAAATTCGCACTCGAAAATTTTGACCCACAATACCTTCTTTATAGAATATGAGGCGGGAGGCAAAAATGAGTAAAATGTTTGTGGTAAATAAACTTATTTTATTGTTACTAATTAAATTAAGAACGATTTTCTGCGGAGAAAAACAAATATATTTTCGTCTGTAGGTAGGTATTTGTTTGCTTATTCGATTTTTGCCGGCGACCTAATCCAATAAAATCTAGTTTATCGATGCATTTGGCGTTTAATTTTCTCTCCGTCATAAAACCTTCCGATCTCCTCCTTTTGCTTCTTTTATTAAATTAAAAATTTATTGAAACAAAAAACAAAAACAGGTCTCTCCCTTATTGGGCTTATCCTCCTTCATCAACAGCGGGGTGAATGTTTATGTGAGCCAAGCTGTAAATTTTATTTTGTATAAAGAAAATGTTGGTATTAAATGTAAGTGTCCATGCAAATTACATGAGAACAAATTTGAGGGGCGATCAATCAATTCTTTATTTGTACTCGTGCCATAAGTAGCTATCTGTATCTCGATGAATTATTCATAGAATAAAATTGGTTTATGTTTTAAAAATGTAAGTTAACAGCTATATCGGCCCTCAGATCGCAGACGGAGGGCCATGGACACAGGCATGGACTAAGTAGATATTTAAATTTTTAAATACCATCAGATAGGTGTTTTAAATCTGTAACAATTTATAACTAATTTTTAAATTTTAGACTGCAGTTTTTGCATTATGCCTTAAAGCTAAGTTTTTCCATTTCTTTTTTACAAAACTTATCGACGGCTCAAAAAGTAAATATTTTTACGCTCGCTAAATAATAATGTGAATGTTTTATAATTGTAAATACTTCTAGATATGAGACATTCATCGTTGGTGTTCTAAATCAGAACAAAGAAATAATAATGCCTGATCCTGATGTTTTTGTTTTTTAAATTATAATTAAATAACAGAAACAGACACCGACAAAATAAAAATGTTCATGTCTGCTCTGTAACTTTTTCATTTTAATGTTAAGATACAAACAATGCATTACACACTGTATAATTTTCTTTTTCGTTATGGACTATAATTTAATACAATTTTCGAAACAACCACTTTTAGTCGCCTTTAAAATAGTATGTGCACGTACAAAAAAGGAGAATTCTTACTTTGATAAATAAATATTATTTCTGGCAACTGGCATGAGATAACTCAACCAACTCAAGTGCAGAAAAGGAAAAAGATTATAATTCAGATATTGTCTAGGTTTACTAATTTAAAAAAGATAAAACATTATGAGGAAAAGATTACTCGACTGAATCAATGAATAAAACTAGAGAAGTGCTTGGAGAATTCTCCAAGAACTTCTCTACTTTTAAAATATTATGTTACTATGTAAAGCTGTAATTCTCGGTTATAATTAATTATATCCAGTAAAATACTGCACCCAAAATTGTATAATCAACCTCTACAAGCCACTAAAAAAATAAATAATTTTTTAATGTTTTGTATTAGATGCTTACTACCGGATTCATAATTAAAGTCAGTTGGGTTTAAAAATGAATAACTTGTAAAAAAAATCATCAAAAAAATTTGGAACAAAATTTTATACTAAAGTATTTATATAATAACGTAAAAGTGTGCATACTTTAGTCTAAAGTTTGGTTAAATTTTTTTGATTATTATTTAACGAGGTATTCATTTTTAAACCCAACTGACTATAATTATGAATTATATAATTATTATTATCTCAACCAGTACCTATCCACTTATAAACTCTCCTCCTCAAACATAAGACACGCTCGGTACGTAAATCTAAATGCAATTTAACGAGGTACATATTCTAATTTCAATATGCTTCCATGAAATGCGAGAACAGTATTTTATTTATGAGTTACGTACTCAAGATGTTGTTGTCAAAATAATTTGAATACGACCCTGCGTCTACTAAGACACATCAAAGGTATAGTTTATAGCAGATGCAGCCACTAAGATACATGATATTCCTACACAATTCAACTCCAACAGGCACCTTACATTGAAACCACAACCATAGCCATCTAAGATGTGGCAGCATAGCGGTGAAGCGCTCGTAGCTCGTGAAGCGCGCACAAACGTTCGCTTCGTTCACTTTACTTCGCCTTGTCGATGTTCCGATACGTTATCTTTATTTCACGTTGGATTTGTTGTAGAAACGGAAACACTGTCGTTTACAACTTGCTTTTGTTTATTTTAGTATCGCCAACTGGGATTTTTGTCAGACGATTTTAGAATTAATTTCGATGTCTGTCTGGGTACCATTGTTTGGATTATTGTGAGTTTATTTGACTTTGTTATATTTAGAGTGTAATATATTTTAAGATAGGTGTCAGTAAGGTTTTATTGTATTAAGATTAAGAATAATTAGGTTTGAATTTGTCAATTTAACTACAAGTTTAAATAAATAAGGTCTGTAACTAGTTTCACATTTTATGGCTATGGGAATACTAAGTCACGAAAGTAAAATAAATATTGGGATTTAATTTCTTGTTTTACCCAACTTAAATAAATATATTTTCTACGACACTAAAAAACGTGTTAAAAACAGGAACTACAACGGTTCATGGTGCTTTATATAGGGTTCGGTTTTTCTCATCGGTAACCGATTTTTAAAAAGTGGTCAAAAATTTATTAGAAATTAATGACTAAGGCCTCATTTCCACCGACTGTTTTAATGCTTACGAACTATGTTTAATGCATAAGTACTAAGAGCAATGCATAAGAACAAAACTTTGCAAACTCCATACATAAAGCGTAATGCACAAGCATAATGATTGACATTTGTCATATTTATTATTTATTTCGAGTTGTCAGTTTCTGTCTGTTTCTAAATATGGAAAGGAATACTCTACTTACGAAATTAACAGTTCGTCCATTCTTTAATATCTCCAAAATGCCGGTAATGATTAAATTACAAATATTCGACAACAAATGTCATCTCTGTCGAATTAGTCCTTAAACAAAATAGGTGGAAATGGCCATCTAATAAATAATCACTATGCATTACGCTTTACGCACTAATCATTATGCATTAAGCACTAAAACAGTCGGTGGAAATGAGGCTTTATAGCTATTAATATAACAAGAATATTATGCGATTTATAATACTGAGGATGTTGCTAAGCGACGAGGTGAAACCGAGTCCCTTTGAACATCCAAGGGGACTTAAATTGAATATTTAAATGAAATTGAAAGAAAAATATGATATTCAGAATTTTCGTATCTAAGAAATTTTTATTTATAATTAGATAAGATATCTATACCTATTTTAAGTCTATCCACTACCTACTCATAATAATATTTCCGGAAATGATATTGAAATGTACTGATTTTATCATTGTGCTATATAATTTTGAATTTTTACATAAATAGTTGGAGATAAATATTTTCTCGGCAGGTACGAAAGTCCGATCTTAAAAGAACCGCGAAAACAACTTTTCCAGATTCTCTCGAAATTTCCGTTTTCTGATATCCGAAACAACACAAATTGCGTG
This sequence comes from Agonum fuliginosum, assembly GCA_947534325.1. Lineage (NCBI taxonomy): Eukaryota > Metazoa > Arthropoda > Insecta > Coleoptera > Carabidae > Agonum > Agonum fuliginosum. Next base: position 28,423,149 of record OX384035.1, read on the forward strand.
ATACCTTCCTCTCTATCAAATTCTACCCGCATCACTTATAATCACTATTATAAGCAGCAATTCTCAATCTCTCTGGGTAGTTTAATATAATTAATCCGACCCCATATCAAGTGCCCGATGATCCCAGCTGATGTATCATCAGATAACGACCTGGAAACTTTGTATCAGTGACGTTGAGTTCGCCAGAGTGCCGCAAGAAGTCTCTGTACACAAAACAAGAGGAGCAAGATACATGAAAAGCATGTGGCTACTGAGATGTTCAATATTTACATATTGTCTAGTGAGACGAATACGAATATTTACATAAACATTTCAATAAACCGTATGATGAATATGATATGAGTTTGCTAATAGAAAAGTTAAAAGTTATTTAATTACTGTTCTTAGGCGGCAGATATGTACTCCACTGCAAATGTAAAATTAAAATCTTTATGAGTATGAACATTTCAATTGAATAATTAAAAATAATAACCATTCATAAGTACACTGGTTGTTAAAAAGATGTTAATTTTTCAAATACATTCACATACCTAAAATAAACGTTTTTTACTTCCTTGTACGAAGTAAGGAAGTATTGTAATCGCGAAAAATTTCGGTTCTCAGATTTTGACGGAAATATCCGTTTTGACCTTTTCTGAATCCATTATGACTAGTTTCGACGTGACGTCTGTACGTACGTACGTACGGACGTATGTGTGTCGCATAACTCAAATACGGTTAGACGTAGAAAGTTGAAATTTTGTATTTAGGACTGTTATAGCATCTAGTTGTGCACCTCCTATTTTTGGTTTCAGTCTACAAACCGGAAGTAGTACTTTTTTAAAATATTTCGATAAATATTTAATTTAAGACAATTTTTTTTATTTTAAATGAAAGATTATGTGATTATTACCTAAAATCGGTATTTTATAAATATTTTTGTATCTGGTATCATTTAGGAATAATTAAAGTATATATTTTTAATTTAGTATTTCTTTATCTTGTAGTCCATGATCGATTAACATTTGTTACTACGTAAAATTTAAATGATTATGACATGACAGTGACAATAGTAAAATATGCTTTATATATTCTTCTGCAGTTTAAATAAAATGACTAAAATATATTTGTGAGTATACTAGTATAATAAGTTAAAAGAATTTTTTATATTATTCTACATTTTAGTTATTAAGAAAAGTATGAACACACAAGGCGTACAAGGAAGTCATGTGGTGTCCACGTCAGATTTTTTGTTATAATCATTATGACATTAAAGGTAGGACAATGAACTCATTAAGAATGCAGAATTTTTATTAATAGCTTAAATGAATTATGAATATTTTCCAAAAATTTAAATTGTAAAATTCGTTTGCTAAATTGCTACAAATAAAAATATATATTGTTCTTTCAACGATATCACTTTTATAATAATCTGCGATTTCACAAAATTGATCTCTCAGAAATATCACATAAAAATGTTTCTTTGCGATCTAGAAAAATCGATCATCCCACGATACCACTATTATGATATCCATGCGACCTCACGAAATTGATCACTCAGCGACTTACTTTTGCGATATCACTTTTGTGATCAATTTAGCACATCACGGAGATATCACAAATGCAAATCGCAGAGATATCCTTTATTTAACCTGTGATATATGGTTTACGAAATGATAAAAATGTAACGTCCCTGTGATGTTTGTGAACAAATACGAACTGCTTGAGATTAAAAATTTGAAATAATAGTTATTAAATGAGTAAAACAGTTCAAAACCACTGCCAAACTATATACAGCAGTGGTAAAGCTATTTAAAAAATTAACGAGATGGAGAAACGATAACTAGCAAATATTTAGCTTCAAAAGTTTCCGTCTGTCAGATATTCGTCGATACTATAGTACGCCCTTTGGATCAGCTTATTGGTTAAACAGATTTAAATTTAAATAGCTTTAAGACTTTTAACTCCTGAGGTAATTTATTAAAAATGTTTAAGTTTAAATTTTATATGTCAATCTAGGAACAACTAAGTTATTTCTCGTATTATGATTATGAATCTCGGCAGAAATTCTGTAATTCTGTAATATTATTATTTTATCAAATAAATATAGGTACAAAGTTGAATTTATTATGAAATATTGTGTTGTAGGTAGGTGATATGTCCTTTTTAGATGTGGTAAATATTCACAAGTACGCCGCTGATTGTTCCTGTTTGCTTTTTTCTTTTTGTCTTTAATTACTTGCAAATGTGTATGAAGACGTTAAAAATAATTATTGATGAAGTCGTTATACATATTATCAAAGTAAATTAAAACCTATCATTATTATAATAATTGGTACAAGATGCTGGGATAGCTATATTAGGAACTACCTCCATTGTTTCAGAATCATCTTCATTTGGTCAACAGCGATACAGTGTTTCACCTGATCGACAAATGATGGATTTTTCATAATAACGATCAGGAGGCGTATAATCTTTTTGCGTGACTCATCTTATTAAGTTTACAATTACGGCCAAAAGGAACAGGATGCTTATTTTGAAACTGTATTAATGTACAGAACAAATTCGATTGAGAATTTAATTAAGATTCTCAAGCATCAAATCTAATCGGAACTGAACTAAATGACCGAACCTGAATCATTTTATAATCGTACGTCGTGTACGATATGATTTTGATTCGATCCGTTTCTTTTTTAAGGCGACGTTCGTTTTCGTCTCTGACTGAAAGCAGTGCACTGTACTCGTAAAAAGAAACAAAGTAACGTATATTTAAAAATCATTTATTATTATCAATCAGTGCCACCATTTATTGATAATTATCAACAACATAATACGTTAGTTACTTATAATTCATTACTTATGGACTTAATACGTTCGATACAACCATAATAACATCAAAACCTTCCATAATATGCGAACTGTCAACTGATTGACAGATAAAATTGTTGATTTGTTTTAACATCGCTGTCGTTGATGATACGATTAAGCTTTGAATATAACGCGAATATATGCGATTTAAGCCCCCTTGGATGTTCAAAGAGACTCGGTTTCACCTCGTCGCTTAGCAACATCCTCGGTATTATAATCTCATAATATTCTTGTTATATTAATAGTTATAATTTGCTTGTTAAGTTGTAATATAAAAAAACATATTTTATTAATGAAAATTTAACTTTCTTTTACTATTTTAGTACTATTAAGTATAATGGACGTGTGTCAGTATAAAATAAATACATAATTATTGTAAAAATTAACAAAAAAATATTTGTCTTGTAGATTCATCAAGATTACTAAACATTATTGGTTTGTAAGTTTGTAAGAAACAATAGGCTAGGCATAGTGATGGGTCACTGGGAATTTCTCGTGGGGAATTCTTTTTATTCCCGGGAATATTCCCGGGAATTTCCCTACACGTTTCCCGGGAAAAAATCGGGAATTTCATTTTGGAAATTTCCCGGGAATAAATAGGGAAATTCCCGAAGGGAAATTCCCGAACGGAAATTCCCGATAGCGATAATAAACGGAGAATTTTAACGCATGCGCAGCATTACCGACATGCTTCAACCTGTTCAGTCCTATTTCTTGATTCTTGGAACATTTAGCAACGTTCCATTATTGTTTAAACTTGGTTAGTAGTTACTGCTCATGCTCACTGCTCGTCTGCTTGGATGAGGATACCGAAGACGATGATATCCACTCTCTGTCCGACATAGATGATTCTGATCACGTATAATATACATATAGTATTGATATTATTATTATTATTATATAGTAAACATAATATATAATATAGTAAAAATAAAAATTTGGTTGTGCCTTTGATTTTTATAAGTAAATTTATCGCAAATTTTTTCACAGGAATTCCTCGGAAAATTTCCCCGGAAATTCCTCGGGAATTCCCCGGAAATTCCCCAGAAAACTTCCCGGGAAATATCCTGGGAAATTTCCCGAAATATTCGTGCCCGGGAATTTACCCATCACTAGCTAGGCATAGCCAAAATTGTTACTTATTATAATAATATAATGTTAAGTCATAGCATTGGTTTTGTATTAATTTTTATTTCCAGCTGTTTTACAAATTATTTTTAAAATTTGGATAATTATTGAATAAAAACAATTAAAAAATTATTAGTCCGCTTAAAATGTAATTTTAATTTTATATTATAATTTTAATAAGCCTGTGTATAGATATATCATTATAATGATGACAATTTTAATTGCAAACAGTCTCAACAAATGTAGGTAATCAAAATAAATGTCCGGGCTAATCATGAATAACACATCAATGTCACATTCGAAATCCACACCAAGCGGTCATTGGTTATCCTCTTAACCAGGTAATGGTTGGTTGGTAGGTAAACAAGCATAAAATGAATACAACACATTGCAATAACGCCCTACACGCCCCTGGTCCACATTATGACCTGGGTCCAGGGTCTTTCTCATTAAATACGGACCACGCTCCCAACTGGCAACGTTGCCACTTGCCATTCAACGCCAACTAGCTGATTATTTGCGTAGAATTAGTTTCAATTATGAACCATATATGGGACGAATCGCTCCGTTCTATGATGCTAGTGTTTCGAAAGAGAAGAGAAAATAAGCATTTTATACTGGAGAGACCACCACGTAACTCGTAACTAGATTTTACTTTTGTAAACGGAATAATGAAAGTTTTGTAATATGGGAAATTCTAACAAAGTAATTTGACACTATTTGTCTTTCCGTTTTTATGAAAACAATTCAGGTATTTTTATTATTCTCACTAAAATTTGCTTCTGTGTCGTAGGAACATTTTATTACAATATATTTCGAACTCAACAACGGTAATCATATAATTCAACTTCAGCTAGGTCTGTAAGTTTGCATTTTTAGAAAAGGAACTAACTTACTGAATTTACATGAAATAGGTAGGTATACATCCTCAAGCTCTTTTGTTACATTTAGTTATGGTTTAACATTGTTTCTGCATGAACTGCTTACTTCGCAGTGTGTACCTAATTAATAGTGTTCGAAGTGAGTATAAATAACCATAATGGAAAACATTTCTAAAACGAGTCTACGAATCAATCTATTCTCAATGGAAAATAGATTTTAAAAAAATCTATATTCTTTTTACTGAGGCATACAAATATATTAATATATAGGTACTACTACTCACAAATATATTTTAGACATTTTTATCAAACTGCAGAGGAAGATATAAACGGTCACTGTCACTATCATGTCGTATCAATTAAATTTTAGCAGTTAGTAGTTAGTAACCAATGTAAAACGATCACGGACTACAAGATTCCGAAATACTTATTTATAAGTACATATACTTTAATTATTCATAAATGATGGCAGATACAGAAAAATTTATGAAATAGGTACTGATTGTAGATAATAATCACGTAATCTTCCATTTAAAATAAAAAAATTGTCTTAAATTAATTATTCATTGAAATATTTAAGCAAAGTACTACTTCCGGTTTGTGGATTGGTACCAAAATTTAATGGGTTCTTAAGATTCGTCTTGGAACCTTAAATATAAAATTTTGTTGTTAAATGTTTGATATTTTTTTAATTAAACGCGTCCGAAAAATTTGTAACACATGGCGTAACGACCGAACGAACGCACACATACAGACAGACATCATCTCGAAAATGTTAAATTCTTACTCTAGGAACCCTATAAAACGTGCTTATCCACCAAAAACTCACACTCGAAAATTTGGACCCGTCACAATATACATCTCTTATAGAATATGAGGCGAAAGATCCGCCTAGAATGCTAGCTGCTTGTAGTTTTTGGTTCGACCTAAGCAGTATCGATTTGAAATATCACTATATCGTATGGATGGATTTCACTATATTAGTATTTATTTAGCATTTTGTTATTAAGTTGCAATCATCGCAAATAATAAATTGTTATCTTCTGGTTTTCAACATTATCATTAACTTAATTTTTACTTGAAGACAAAAATATTTAATAATATCATTAACTTAATTTTTACTTGAAGACAAAAATATTTAGAATTTTAAGTAAAAAGTATGATCTTATCAAAAGTCACTTCCGTTTCTATAAAAAATTTCCTTCTATCTTTACTTTAATAACTGTTTAAAACTAAATTCTTCATTTTAACTTCTCCTCTTGCAAACATCATTACTCTTCCAATTTGTCACGCGTTGTCATGCAGATTATATTAAAATTTCCCTAAAAAATTTTAATATATCCGGCAGGTAAGGGAGGGAAGTAATTTTCCACGCTTGCGGCAAGAAAAACGGAAGAAAACTTCTTAAACCACCCCTGGATTTACGTTGTCGTAAAGTAATATCGTTTGGTGTTTGACATTTTACTGTGAATTTGCAAGAAGATAAAGAATGAAAGGATATTTGTGTTTACTGTCTCTGGGAATAACAAATTGGATAGAATAGGTGTTAGTTTTATCCTCCCTCGCTCCCTCATGTGTTTATGTCTTATTAAAAGTGGAGACATCCCCATAAAAACGACGGTGACACAATTTAGAATTTCAAAATTGGTGTTTAAACTGTGCACAATAATATATGAATAAAATATAGTTTACACCAGAAATAAAACTGTAAAATATAATTACCTACTACCTAAGTACACAATCATAGTTTTGAAAAGTTTGTTTTTTCTAGGAAAGTACAAATTCACATGTTTTCAGATATTAAAATTGATGGTGAAAGTAGGCTTTTGAAACATTAAGTGGTGAAAATAATTTCCACACTCATTTTGTGCATTGACTGCGAATTTTTCAAAATGTACATTTTTCATACCTAAAACACTTTGTTTGTTGTAATCCATGTAATAAATATTGAAATGGACGATTTTCACTGTATTTGAGACATAAATCGTTTTGCTAAACTAGAAATTGTGCAGTTACTGGAAGGTCAAAGCTATCAGGATATTTTTGACTTCAGAGATAAAATTTTAGATTCACAATTGCCGTAAAATGTCCGAAGGGGTTTAAAATAAACTCACTTTCAGTATCACTAAACATTCTGCATGAAATGTCATTATTTTTATCATAAATCACACCATAAATGCAAAATTACAAAATTGAACTGTCAGTTTTTAGATATTGTTATTGCTTTCAGCTATGACAGCAAGCCTAAGTACCTGATTTGTATTTTTATTAATTTTAAGTATAGAAATATAGAAAAAATAGTAGGTATGTGGCATACTTGTGGAAATGGTCATTGAAAAACTCGTATAATTGAAAAACTCGCTGACGCTCGTGCTCCACCTCTCATACTACTTTTTCAATGAAGCGCTTTCCACACTTCTATAACAGTATAGTACAATGAAAACTAAGTTTAATTATTTACATTTTGTATTAGTATACACTGAAATTGCATCTGACAAAATCAAATCATTATTTCAGTTCCGTAGCTAGAATAAAAGGTACCATATACAAATTAAGAGAAGTGATTTAGTCAAAATTGATGTGACCACTGACCAACGTAATACAAATTTAATCTGTATTAAAATGAAACAGCGTCAAATAAACGAAATATCAGAATCAACATTTTTAAAAATGTATATATTATGATTAAAGTTTATGCTTATGCCTGGCATACTTGTCAAAGGGTATTACAGGGTGATTTTGTGATGTTTTTATTCTCTCATTGAATATTTTTGGCGACTTAAGCTAGATTCAGATCTACCCAATTATAGGTATGTATAAATGCTAAATTAACCAACCAACGCTTCCACAAAACTCCAATTACTAATATGCTTGCATGTTCTTTATATTTTACATATATTTACATACCACTATATAACGCACAAATTATTGAATTTTAAAAATACGTTTCAGTGACAGCAAGTAACAGAATGAATTTTGGCATCGGCAGTGACCAGCAGAAACACCTAGAAACCCTAGAAACACCATGAATTAATTACAACTTCTGACCGCGGTGTCAATGAAAAACGTTGCCAGTCGGTAATCCTAATTATTCTTTAGCCTTGGTCTTCGATAATCTGTGATGCTCGTCGAACACTGTGTTGTATAATTTTTTTTTTAATAATCAAATTAACAGCTAGTAAACCCTCTTCTTTGAAATCCCTACCCTGGTAATATCCACCCTGCGCTACACTAATCCTCACATCCTCTACATTGTCCTGTTCACATAACATTGTGACTTATCCGTGGTGTACGAGTCCGCGACATTAATGCGCGGTCACCTCATGGGTCGCCGACATCCTCTGGTGAATGAGAGCAACGTGAGGTCGCACGCCCGCTCCAGATTAGCCTAACACCCAGGTGTTAACTCTATGTTGTCAGGAAGTTGACGAATTAGCGGCAAGAATGATGCAGATGATTATTTTGGGACGTTTGTAAAAAAGGTTGGATGTAGTAAAATAATAATAATTTAAAGGATGTCTCAGCAAGAAGTTGAATTTTAAAAACGAATGACTATAAATAAGTGACATCTGTTAAGAAATGCGCGAAAGTTTGAATGTTTAGCTGCAGACCACCGATTAGCGATTAGATATATTTTAGATATGATCAGAAGAGCGACGAAAGTGCGATATGCGATGAATAACCAAGAAAAATTTATTTTATGCGAATTGTTGTCAGATTCCTCTTCTGCAGAAGTTCAAACTGTAACAATATTGTTAACAAATAGGATTTTGAGCTTTCCACTAGGTTCGTAACATAGTAGCAAAAATATCTAACGCAAAAATCGGCGTTAGCTCTGTTAGCTAGCAAGTGCTAGCAAGCCAAAAATTATGACGTCATTAATGACATCACATCCTGTTTGCTAGCTAAATTCGCTATAGCTTGCTAGCTTCATTGGCAGGAATTTACTCTTTTGACGAAATGTTGCAGTACATTTTGAAGTAAGGGCGGCTGGATTTCCAGAATTTGGCGTGTAATTTCTTCTTTGAGTTTCTCAGTTGTCTCAAGGTTCGCATAGACCTTACTTTTCAAAAAACCTCAGAGAATTTTGGTCTCCAAAACGAGAGATGACACAACCTGGAAACTTTGTTTGCAACAACGTCATTGTTTCGCGTTCGGTGTGACAGGTGGCACCATCCTGTTGAAACCACATCTCATTTTAGTCCATTCCGTCCAATTCTTGCATGAAAATTATGCACGCCGAAATGATCACGTAACTTACGAATCATCAGTCGTCACAGTAAAATTTTCTCCATTTTTTAAATGGATTTTCACTATTAACAAACGTTCATTCAAGCTATAACGCACCATTTTTGTAAATGTCAATGTTTTAATTACACAAATACCAAATATGTCTGACTTAATAATTGACAGATATAATTGGCATGCGATTCAAAATTCAACGTCTTGCTGAGACACCCTATAGTTCGGGATTCACTATAGATTAGAAACATTTTTAGTAGAGGATTTAGTAGAAGATTAAGGCCTGTACAACAATTTTTTACCTTCCGCTTACCTGTAAAGGAAGGTATTGGAATCATGCAAAAAATCGGGTGGTGAATTTTTAGTGGATGAGCACGAATTAGGGTCCTTACAACTCATTTTTGATAGTTTCACGATGATGTCTGTGTGTATGTGTGTGTGTGTGTGTGTGTGTGTGTGTGTGTGTGTGTGTGTGTGTGTGTGGTCAAGGGGTGTTAGTCGCATAACTCAAATACGAATTACCCGAAAATTTTGATATTTGGTATTTAACATTTGTATATAAGTTGGAAGAGCTCCCTAGATTTTGGTACAAATATCTTCATCGGAAGTGATATTTTTTGAAGATTGAAAAGGTTAATTGTCAAAATTGTATATAAATTTGGAAAAATATAGTATTTATTTGTAATGAGAATAAGAGGAAAAGTTATTTGCAACTTACGTTATAAAAAAATTGTCTTTATCTGGTAGCATTAAAGAACTGCAGTAAAATTTAAAAAATAAATTTATCAAATAAAACGTTGATATCTTGTAATCCATGATCGGTTGATTTTTGTTTCTGCGTAAAAAATATTGACAGGTGAGACGGGTGACAAGTTGGCATACTAGCGCTATATAAGTCCTAAGTAAGATATTAAATGTAGTAATTGAACGGAGGATGGCTTCAACACAGCAGAGTTTTCCTGTGAATGAATGTTTTTATTCAGGTGATGCAAATTTCTGTGTTTGAATATTTGAGATTTTTATTTGTATATTTTAAATGGGCACCGGATTGTACGTATACATTTCTGTTTAAATTCTAGATATGGCGGAAGGTTGTGTGATGGCTACGTCAGATTTTTTTTCTTTAATCTTCAGCTTTAATTTAAGCTATAATATTTTCTAAAATAATGTCTACAACCAACAACCGTCTAAAACTATATCTCTAGGTACTCTAAAAAATCAATTGCTTGATATTTGTCATCTTTTTTACTATAACTTTCTCGAAAATATTTTTTGTCTATTACAGCCATAAATAACCCGAAAAAATTTGACCAGTTCTTAAGAGCTGATGGGCCGTAACATATGACTTTAAGAGCCCGTATCGTATATCCCATAAATAATAATCAAGACAGAAATAAGATGTTATCATTATGTCAAAATTTTAGAGCCGACCACGAATATTTATCTAATGCTGTGATTTATAACTCGTAAAATTGTCAGCACCACGTTCTAACAATTCATCAAACATTGTTTTTCTTATTTACTTTCTCCAAATATTTGAACATGCAATCACCTTGGGTAGGAATATACAATCGTTAGTAAGTCGTTAGCATAGTGCTCAAAATATATCAGGGAATATATTATGAACTCACTTTTACACTTGATGATAGAATATTGAATAGAAGCGAAAGAATTCTAATCTTTCAAATTCAATAGACACTAAGTATGGATTTAGATCCAAGTATTTTGATAATTACTTATTTAATTTTACAAGTGAAAATATGTTGTTAACAAAGAAACATATAAATTTGTGGTTCATGCAAATTTTATTTGCATATTCTTTCGCCAGCGTATATTATACAGTTTCTGGATGCCGAAATGTTTCTGCAAAATCTAAAAAAGCATTCTGTGAACTTTACAGCCCAGTAAGTTACCGTAAAGAAATAATTCAGGATTGTTTCAAATCTCCACAGATAAAATTCACCGTGAAATTAAAAAAATAATCCTATTAAACGCGATTCTAAACTTCCAGATTTAATTACTGAAAATAATTTCTTCTTTTGTGAATTCATGTTGACAGTGGTGACACACTTTCCAAGAATGTTATACTTGATTATTTTTCACAGGTACCTAAAACTTTTATGGATGAGAAAATAAAATCTGAGGTGACAGCAAAAAAATTACAAAACTGTCTGAGTCACTTGTTTGCAAAACAAATCAAGATGGGTGAGACATTTAGTGTGGTTGCTTTTTAAATTATTTCTGAAATCGCGCGGACCGGTTCTTCATTAAATTTTATTCATAATTTCTTTTGCAGAGAATTTCTTCTCTTGTGCAGACATGTATATTTAGTTAGTAAGTCAAATGGAATAAAGCAAACTTAATTTTAGCAAAATGTCTATAATTATAGTACATAAATTCACTCACGTAGATAATAAATTTAAGTCCAAACTGCCTAAATTTAACTTCCATTCTAAAATCCCGACGTACAACCGCAGTTGAAAATAAAGTTACACAAGCATTTAACTGCTTCATTACTTAGCACTGAAGCGAAAATTAAATTCACAAACATCAGATTCGCAAAATGTCATTGTAATTCACATGGTTTACGGACTTGCAACTTGGCCCACACAACTGTGTGGTTTGCAAACTCCGCCACCATTATCAAAACAGAGGTTTCAAACAATCTCTGAAGCTTGTATCCTCATTTCACATTTAATGATTCGCAGTGGTATTATATTTTTATTTTTGAAGTAATCAATTAAATGTAGGTATGCGTATTATGATGTAGGAAATTAAATTAGTTTGACAAGAATTAAAATTAAAGAATAAAATAGTGCCTAGTGGGTTAAGGTTAATTATTTATAAAACATGCGCAAAATTTACGTTGTTTACATGATGTAATAATAATACCGTTTTATTTTTATAAATACAGTACCTAAAATATATGTAAAGTAGTTGATATTGATTGATATTAAGGGTGAGTGTATAACACTCGAAAGTACTGACGTTGCCTTGTATTTTCGTTGCTTTGTACATGCGCGGCTTTGTATGAACACTGGAAAGTATTTACACCGTATTTTATTTACACCGCTTTGTGCAAACACCGAAATGTACTTTTCTCGAAAGTACAAAAGTGGAAAACAGCGCAGACGCAAACCAATGCTGGTGTTTAGGACTTTAGTCTATAGATGTCGAACTAAGTTTAGCAAAACTAGATTACCTAAATAGACTAAATAAAACTAACAAAACCCTCCTTGAGTCCAACATACTCCGTTTTTGATAACTACTCTTATAAAACTATTCAATGTAGTGAGTGCGTGATGTGTATATGAGTATATGTATAATTACAGTTTCCTGTTTTGCAGCATTGGTTTGCGTCTGCGCTGTTTTCTACTTTTGTGCTTTCGAGAAAAGTACATTTCGGTGTTTGCACAAGGCGGTGTAAATAAAATACGGCGCAAATACTTTCCAGTGTTCATACAAAACCGCGCATGTACAAAGCAACAAAAGTACAAGGCAACGTCAGTACTTTCGAGTGTTGTACGTTGTCCCGATATTAACATTAACCCTTCGTTTCAAACGTGAATTTTTAAACGCGTTGTGAAACGTGGGGTGTCACTAAACCCAATTTCACAATTTTGTGTTATTTTAGAAATTTGTTTTGAAATATGTTTCATGGAAAAATAATATCATACAGATTTCTTCTTAAAATAAAAAAAATCCACTAAGTGCAAAAGTTTGTCGTTAATAAGCTAATATAATTTTTTCAAAGATGTGCCATTTCAGATACAAAATACACCTTTATTAAAACAGAACAGTATTTTTTTAAATGGTTCATTTTGCAATAAAAACTATATGAACAAAAATAAAAATATTTAAAAAAATTATTTAAAATTTTATTTATAGGATGTCTCACCTGTCACACATCCTAGATTACTTTTAATCCTTCCTGTTTATTTACTAAGCACTAAAAGTCAAATGTTACTTACTCAAAATAATTATTGGACTATTTTAAGAAGGTACAAAGCCCGAGAAAATTATTCGCGAGTTTTACCAAACATAATTGACTACTTGTTAAGATCTGGGGTGCCACACACACCCCACGTTTAAAATGAAGGGTTAAGTAGGTACTTAGGTATTACTTAATGACTTTTTTTACTGTGAATTTATATAAGTCGGTTTATAAGTACTGAAATAACAATTTCAAAAATAGTGTTTATAGGTGTTGATCTGATAGCAGGATAATTTTAAATAATAAATAATACGTTCATTATTAAAAACAGAACTGTTAAAAATGTCTATATAATTATATTTATAATTTCTCACGCCTTATTTTCAACGATAATAATAGAAAATACAAGTAAAGTTTTTATACTACGGTGGTAATTACTTTTTAAACAACAAACTGCACTCTGTATGATAAAAAATTGCTTAAGCTATTTATTGATACCTCCTTAGTACTCTTGATATACTAGATTTTTTCTTTTCAAGTAGGTACCTACTTGTTTGTGGTGTATATTTTGAGCAGCACTGTTCATGTAAAGAATTATAGGTCCGCATTCCCAATTAGAATAAAACCTGTACATTACTGGCCTACCGGCGGCTGCTGCAAAAAAATACACGATTTTTTACACCGTGTAATTAATATGCACATTTTGCGCTATTAATACTCCGCCAAAAAGAAAAAAATGAATTATTATCTCGCAGGTATTCGAGGAATGACTTATATGGATAGAGTTTTTTGCGAAAAGGCAAGTGTGAAATAACAGACATATGATTTTTGCTTGTAAGTGGTCACAGGTGCGTGAATGATTAATTGTTTTTTGATTTAGATTTATAAATTATTAATGAGACGCTAATAAGAGATTTTTTGCGAGATGAATTATTGCGCTTGTCTGGAGACATATTTTTACAGGCGTAATTAGACATATTGCAAGTCTATTTGTACTATAAAGGAATGCGAATTAATTAATTCGTTTTGATGTAAATCTAACCAGTACAGCGATGTAATAAGAGGAAATTGTTTCATATTACATTCTATGCAGTACAACAAGATGAAAAAGTATAAATGCATGAATGAGAAATGAATGAAACATCTTTAATTCATAACTTTCATCTTAGAAATATAGCATACATCAAATAAAATATAACTTTTTAACTTATTTGTACGGCATTTAATATGCGAAGTACATTTATAATATTATTTAAGACAACTAGATTTAATTGAGAAGAGAGCATGATTTTCTTATGACATTATACAAAATTTGATCCTGCTTCTAATTTGTAATGACGTGTAAGTTTGAAACTGAATCTACGACTGTTAGATTATTACGAAATTAATTATGTGTACAGGTAGTTTAGAAAAAGGAAGGAAGATAAACCAATCTATTATTTATTAAATACGTATACGTAGAGGGCCAAAAGAAAAAGATTACGCCTGTTGACGAAGTTTGCCTTTATTCGTTCAAGGGCGTAATCTGTCTTTCGGGCTGAGGTAGTACGTACAACGTTTTACGCACAACTGCGTATTTAAAATATAGGTTACTTCTTGTGAATTTCTGGTATATTGTTTTTGAGAAAACGTACAATACTTTTTGCACGATTGGTCATTTTTATTAACTTACCATGCCTGTAAAGTAAATTAAAAAGAACGGTAAGTAATTCACTTAATTTCTTCTTTTACTTTATCATCCAAGGGCACATTATTCTATTTTACCGCCCAAGGGTGTAAAGCAAGAGTTTCTGCCATGGTAACCAAGTTGTAAACGAACAATTTTGATAGAGATGTGCGTAAATTATTGTTTCTGATACTGTGTGAGAGTCTCCAACCAACCATACAACCAGTCCGTTTCGTACCAGTCAAAACTATGTAGTAGTAATGTAAGGGTTGCTGAAATCAAATTGAAATTGATTTCGGTAGCAATTACTATAACTTTTTGATGCAAAATTATTATCTAGCAGATAGTCATCCAGAAGTAAATCGGACGGCAGAGAAACCAGTTCAAGTACAATTTGAAATTTAACCTTTACATAGATACACAGCAACAAATGTTTCACTCCAATAAACCATTATTAAGAAATGATTAATTCGTTTTTAACAATAACAATTACCATTACAATCAAAGTTTACAATCTTATCTAAGTTCTAATCACTCAGTTTTACACGGTCTACAACATTACAGCTGGGTGTTCTAGCCGTCTTGCCCATGCTATTACAGATCTAGACAATCTAGAGTAACTCTAAACTACTTCTACATACTCTGACTCTGCTATCTCAAGATCATCAGCACAGGATTATGAAACCTATCTGGAGCTCGTTAATCCGAACGCGTGCTAGAAGAAGAGCGAGATACTGGGTATGGTGCACGTATGGGGATTGTGGTATGGTGTAGGTGGTAGCAATGGAAATGGGTATGTATTACATGTCATTCTGACGGACCAAGTCGTATACTTCCACCTACAACAATTGCCGCTGGGTATGCGTAATTGGATCCAGTGACGTCGACGAGGACGGATTATGTAAAGGCGAATTTTTAAAGCAAAATAAGGGTAAAAATAAATAATGAATATTATAAGATTATACTCAAGGGTGGATTTGAGTTGTCCTATCGAGGGATCAAGTCAAGCCTTGAGGGCTACCGTACCGCAAGATGAAATTTTAGAAAACTGCAGTGAAAACGGGATTATGATACGCACATTTAATTTTCTTCAGTAATAATATGTATTCTTATTTCGATAAATTAATTTTTAAACCATGATCCCACTTGATATAAATCGTCCATGGGATGTTTAAAAATATCTTATTTTTGTACTTTAAGTGATATTACGCAAGTCTATCCTATAGCCACATCCTGAGTACATCAAAAAATTACATACTCAATACAAGCATCTCAGAGCAATACATGGGACACATAATTGGGATGGTATTACTAAATTACTAACATTGGGATGTTACATAGATAATGTTACAAAGGGTGGACATTAGCAATCGCTAGGATATTAAAAAGACTTTAATAGGTAAATATAGCAAATAACAAGCCGGGATGTTCACATTCTTGAAATTTTTAAATACATCGATAGTATACAGGCTGTTCCACAACTAAGGACAAAAAATTAAAGGTTATATACTGTACGACATGCTTTTCAAATATTCGCAAGAAAATTGCATCGTATATAAGCAAACATTTTTTTGCCACTGCACTGGTCGGTAGTTATTTTAAATAATTTTATTCAAATCTTCTACAATTAAAGTAATTGTTTACATAATATCTAATACTGATAAATGTCAAATTATCAAATATACCATCAAAACAATGATACTTAAAATGTACACACGTCTAGTAAACTACCCTTAACTTTGCGAATTTAAAAAAAATTATTTTTGTTTCATGATCAGCACGTCGTACAATATACTTTTTAATTTTTTGTCCTAAGTTGTGGAACATACTGTATAAACCGAGTATAAATATTGGACAACGATACCTACATGAATTGGTTGTATTTGAAATACATGATAAGGGCCACTAGTTCTTTCGTTTGCTGGTGTCTAGTAATTGTCAAATATAATAATTTATGACATTTAGAGCTTGTTGCCATTTATTATTTTTGATGGAATATTTTTTCATTCATATCGCAGATAGGTATCTATTGGCAGTTGAATTAGGTAACTATTTAACTAAACATATATAAAAATTAAATGAATTATAAAAATATTATGTTTAAAAATAAATCTTTAAACAAGAATTTCTGTTACTGTCATCATGAATGATAACGCTAGCGCTTAGTGTAGCACACACCTTGCAGGATCCATGAACCGAACTGAGATCTTAGCCATTCATTACGAGTTACAAAACAGAGGAACAGACCAACGTTTTCTTTTATGAAGGTAATCAATTATTACAATAACAATCTACCGGATGTAGCAGTCAACTAAAACAGTTTGTATACCGCTGGTTTAACTGTCATTATAGAACAGTTGAGATGTTGATGTTGGGAAGACTATATGGAAATTGCTTCATGACTACAGGATAGGACTCAGACAGACGGATTTATCACCGAGAAATTATTATCATGAAAACGCATAACGTCGTTGATAATACAATAAGTCGTATGTAAAAAAATTATAATTTGGACTTATGACACCGTAGTAACCAGAATAACTATATCTGGCTTACTGCTCCTTGCTGCAAAAGATTGTATGTGTTAGACATTAGACTAATAGGAAAGGCAGAAATCTGATTATTTGGGATAGATGTTTTAAGTTGTTCTTTATGTTTAATACCTAACAGAAAAATAAGAACATTTTAATTTGACTTTGGACTTAGACTAAAATTGCCAAATTACGAGTATATACTGATACTTGATTGATTTCTCGACTGGATGTGGAATAAAAATCCTCTCTTGTTATTTAAAGAGTTCGGGCAGTAATATTTTTAATTTTTTATTTCTTCATACAAAAATAACGTTTAATTTACATGACGATCTAATATACTGATAGCTTGCTTTCGTAAATAATGATGCCGAGTTGACCAGTAGGTACGATCAGTTTTACGACTTATTTTCTCTAATCTAAGGAACAAATAAAATAATTGGTAGTTTGGGCAGTTACTCTATCTCAATAACTTCAATTTTTTGTTCAGATTCTAAACAAAAATTCACTGTGCACAGCAATACCGGAACTATGGATTAACCGAAATCAGATTTGGATTTGTTTTATTTATGAAACATATTAAGTAAACCGTAAACATAAATAATAGGTATAACTGAGAAAGAAATACTTGTTAATATAATTCAAATTTAACTAGTTAAAGATAATTATTTGTTCAACGAAATTCACATCTCATCTATATGTACACCTTATTCAAGACAAAATAGAAACGAAAATTTCTAAATTAAAGGCGAATGATGATAAATGATGATGTACAATCGAGTGTAAGAAGAATCATGAATGTTGACGAGATAAACACAGTAGCTTAGTAGCTACCTATCATCTACATACAAATGTACAAACAAATTTGTTGTAGAGTTGCGCGATTACATTGTAATTTTTTTTGATTTTGTATTTTACAATATTATTATTAAATACAAAAAAGTTAAAACCATAAATTCAAACTTTACACATGAACATAACATAAAAGGTATTATTTACCGTAACCAAAACAACAAAATGCTGGTACTCGTAGTTACGGAGGTATTTGGTAGTAACGCTTTTGTAACCTAAAGCTATTATAATGTAGCATGTATTGTTTTGTGAAAATGTTTCAACCCCAAAACTAGGGTACAATGTTACGATAACATCTACAATACCTCCAAGTACCATTATTTCACTGCATTCAAATAACCCGTCCAAAAAATTCCAACATCCAACAATAATATCAGAAGTCAAAAATCACAAATAAAGCAAGTGAAAAACAAAAGAATGATTAGTTCATGGGACAAGTGAACGCCGGGAGGTGAATAACATACATAACTCATAAACGTCAGCTCGGCGGCCCGCGATATGATTTATCCGAGTTGGCGGCGTCTTTGCCCAGGAACGATTGCGCATTTGCTGTTTGCTGTGGTGTTGCTGAACGATTCGCGGCTGCAACATGCTACAAATCATGCACACAGCGTGGAAATGTCCTGAAATATTACTAATAGAGTCACGTGTATCGTTTGATCTATCATTTGTTTGTATACGCCCTCATACGATTTAAACACGGACAAGTATTTTATTGCTGTTTATTTACGTAAGGCTAAAGATGTTCGAATACATGTATGCCCACTTCAATTTGTTTCTAATTTTAATAAATGATACATGCATTTAATTCCAATTCCAATGCGGTAAAATAATTCAAAGCGCAGCTCTATTCACTACTATACTCTATTTAAAAACTAATCGGACAAACTAAAGTTGGAATGCTAAAACTGATCGTTTTTGATTGGCTGATGTAACACCAGTTTTACACCACACAAATTTTGTAGTTTGTAATGTAAACAAACAAATGTTCTCCATCTTGTCCCGTCAGCTGTTGTCAGTGACTGTATCGAGTTTTCTCACTGAAAAAAATCTAGTGATATTTTTCTCGTATTTTCACAGTGTAAATATGTCTCAGCGAGACAACTTCAAGTTTGTTCGTTTAGTTATTAAATCAAGTATAACATCTACTAGCTAGAGAGCAGTAATATAAAATCGTGTCCGATTGGACCCCTTCCCAGAAATAACTTTTTGTATAAATTCAAGTCTTGACTTCAAGAAAATGTAAATATAATATTTGTATCCGGGGTATTTCAAACTGGGCTCTATTTTAAACAAGTGTTTTAAGATGTACCTACTAAGTGACTTATTTTACTACTTCTGGTACTTGATGTAAGGGGCAGTCAAAAAATTTTTTAAGCACCACGTCAGAAAAATTTACCGGTTGTAGGTAATATGTCTACTAGAAGCTTTAAAGTGATTCGAAGTGCGCATCATATCGGAAAACGTCTGGTGACGTTAAATTTTTTTGACACAATGTCACCATGAAGTTCCTCAATTTGCGCACTTCGAAGCATGTACGACAGGTAAATTTTTCTGGCGTGGTGCTTAATAATTTCATTTTTTTGTACATTAATTACCAGAAGTAGTAAAATAAGTCATTTAGTACATGTTAAAACACTTCTTTAAAATAGCGTACTCGAAGGCAAATTTTATATTTACATTTTTTTGAAAGCAAAACTTGAATTAATACAAAAGTTATTTCTGGCAAGGGGTAAAATCAGACACGATTTTATATTACGGCTCTCTAACTATATTTGATTTATTTTTAAATTGACAGGGTTCATTAAAATACAGCACATTTAAGAGGGTTCGAATATACAGTGATGTAAAAGAAAATAACAAAGAGAAATTTTACAGGAAGCGCAATAATTCAATCAATAAATGTGATATTTTGCTCCTTGCTACGATATCGGTAAAAAATAGAGTTAGTTTTGCATTTTTACTTTAATTGTATGTACCTACTATCTATTTATCTTTAGAATCATGTAAGACTTTTGTATTATTTAAAAAGTACTTTGCTCTAGAAATTATTTACTTACACGGGAATATTTTGTAGGTATAAACCTCGGTATAAACTAATTTCATAAGATCAGAGTAATTTTTATAATATAATCTAGTAAATATTTATGCAACCAAATGTTAGGGAGGCTTTTTTAAAGATTGTTGTAAAAAATATAGAGGTATTTAGTCATTTCATTTTTCGTACAAGCACAATCTGTGAAATTTTGCTTGATAATGACGATACGGACAAATTACCAGTAATATTTTACTTCCCTGACAATTAGGTCGTCCGAGTTTCGTCCAAAGGTGAAAAACTGCCGCTAACTATAGAAACCAAGGAACTAGAATGCAAAACACCCACTGATATGAACCGCCCATCCACACGATTAAACGTTTCAACCATCACTTGTTTCATCTCTCGTCGTGGGACTCCTCGTCTCTTCCGCAACCCGGTCACGAACAAATGAAAACGCAATAAACCAAAAGGAGACATTGTTTTACGTGTGGGGACAGCCTGGCATCTCCAATGGTTGCTGCAGTGGTAGCATCTATATGCCTGCAACGTACCACACCGCGACGAAAACTAGACATGGGTAGAAGGAAGACTAGAACATTCGTTTCTTATATTGAATTAATCGGCCAGGACTGACGAGAATATGAAGGAGGTGCTGCTAAATCAGGAGTGGATTGGGAATTTCACTGTCTTAAGGCTGGTTTATAATGGATGTAACTGTGACTATAGGTATTTCTATGTTACGGTTCATAATAATGACACTGGATTTGACGTTTAGCTATACTGTAACAGTAAGATTCGCCAACTTTTAAGAAAACTTTCTAGAATATCACTATATATGTATAGAGTGTGGGCATAGGTGCTATATTGCAAACAAGTAGCCAGGGTTTATTAATTAATGTTTAACTGTATCAATATGATATCAAAAATTAGTTCAGTATCTAATTTTTAAATTCTTCATGTACTTATTACCAAACATATTATTTTATTTAAATACAATTTTACTGAAGTCAGCCATACTCAGTCTCAGTATAAATATACAGCATTCATTATAAGTTATAGGTAATCGTTGAAATAACGAAGAAAATTGAATTAAAAATTGACACTAAAATGCGCTAAAATGCATTGCGTATAATGGCGGTTAGCAGTAGATTTACTAAACGATTAGAAAATATTATATCATAATATTCTAACACATGTTTGGAAAAAGAATATGTTATTCTTTAATATTTGAGATATTTATTATAAAAATAAAAATTACCAGTCACCGCAAAAATGGTTGAAAAATCGCACGTAAAAGGTTCCATTTTCAAGAATTTATATATTTTTAACGTCATACTACTGCATTTCAGCGTAAACTTTAATGTAATTTATCTTGTTTATTTCAATGGATAACTATGATTTGTAATTTACATCAAAATCTACGATTTTTAATGAATTATTTCTCATTATTTACGCGCGCTTATGACCGACTTTTCATAATTTTTGTCCATCTGTTATTTCAGAAATAGCTATTTAAATTATTAATTAACTAGAACATAAAATCCAGCCATATTGTCTTATTGTATAAAATAACTGCAATGATTATCTATTTTTATTAATAATAATCATTATTTTAATTTGCTATAATTTATGCTATTATAACAGATTAACACTCAGTTTTGAAATCGTCGTGTTTATGCTTATATTTTGTAAAGGTTATGTTATGTATAGGTATTGATTATTTGTTGTCTCATTTTTAAAACATTCAGTATAACCTGGTTATTCACCTCATTTAAAAAATGTCCGCAGGAAATTTCAAAAAAATTTACTGAAATCTTTCTTCAGAATTTCTTTCATCAGAGTTTTAATCGCATCAAGCGTGCAAACACCAGTAAAGTAAATCAACAGTTTATCGCGCAATTGTTCAGTGTCAAATCCACGTGTTTACTCAGGAAATAAATCAAAGGCATAAATATCTCAAGACAGAATTAATCCTCAGCTTGCGGCTTGCGATAGTAGTACTGGTTGCCAAGCTAAACGCAAACATACCAAGTGTCAGAAATGAGAGAACAGAAAGAAATCCTGTGAAGAGTGAAGAATATTTTTTACACTTGCACAATTTATTTGAGTTGATTGCCACAAAGTTTAAAAAAATTATACAAAAATTATTACATAAAAATAATTCAAATTCAAAAAGAATATATTTATTGAGTAGGTATATTTTTACTATCCGGAACTTTATATTGTTAAGATTTCAAAGATCGGTTTGGATTTTGAATTCTGAATGTTACAAAATAAAATTGTTCAATTTATCGTTCTATGCAAAATACATACAAACAATTTGACGTACACCTACCTATTTTAGGTGTAGTTTAAATTCTTCGAGAATGAGAAGTTTTTGACAGCTCGCTATTCCTCTTATTTAATACTGTAGGTACAGTGTACATAAAGCCAAAAACAAACATTTATAGATTTAAGTAGGAATTAAATCAAAAATTAAATAAATGCGTTTCCATTTAAGTAAATTCAGTAAATTTGCAAAGTTGTAACTAATTTTCCTCTTTATACATATTTGATTTAGCTTCAAACAGACATCGAAGTGGCCCACGCTCGGCAACTTCAGCATCAACTTCAGCTTCCACTTGTTAAAACATCACCTTCGGCGAGACGTAAGCAAAACGGATCCGCGAAAACGATTTACAGTCCGAGATCCTGAACAACTACATGTGGTTTGCTTTGCACTGCGCGGTTAAATGGTTATGGTTTATGGTTATGAGCTAGATGGGTTTTTTATTGTTATCTTGCGCCAAATATTCCTGTTCTGCCACTCCTTTTTAATGCATTTTTACGCATTCTTTCGAAGAAGCAGTTACAGTGTTCACTGTACGATTGTGTTTCGGTTTACTTGGGTATTACTTTCTCTATGTTTACAGTTATTTGTTCACAATTTCATGAGGGGTTTATTGTTATTTCGTTTTACGTTTTACTTCATAAACCAAGATAGCTTACTGTCATTTTATTATTTCATTTCACACTCGATTTGAAGATCGAAAGCGAAGTAAATTGATGACAAAGAAAGATGTAGGAATACACTTTTTTACAATTTCGACGTAAGCTGCGAAGTAAGAACATGAACTACCAGATTTGGTTTTCGTACAACTTGTAGAAATGTATATCTTGTATAAGTACCGATGATTTATAATATATTTGAAGCTGTACAGTCATACGTTGTGTAAACGGGTTGATAGTGAAGTGATAGAATATAGATGCACACAAATAATGTATGTTTTATATACCTATATCCACAGGCAATATTTTAGAATAGGTACTAACTAAATAATGTTGTAAGAGATAGGTTACTACTTGAATATGTACCTGTTGGTTGCCACGTATGGAAAACAAATCGGATACTATACGTTATATGTTCTGAAACACTCACTGGAATATCGGTAACATAATTCGACTATAATTTATACTTATAAAACTCTGTTCCATATAGACAAATTATATGATAACGTTTGTATAAAATGAGCATTTCATTTTGCAGCTATGTTTGAATTACAGAAGGACCTATATTTAGTAACTATTTTGTTATATTTTATTCTTAGGTACTCGTATATTTGTATGTGTACTGTAAAAATAAATTAAAAAACAAAACAAAACTATAAAACTAAAAATATAAAATATTTTAGCAATATGTATAATAAATCGTTTACGAGTATTGTATTGTTTCTACAGAATTTTTCATAAGACTTGTCTTATGAGCCTGACGTCAAGAATAATATAGTAATAGTAACAGTTTGCATACATCATATCATACTCGTACATCGTGTAGAATAAAAAAATATCGACTCGGCATAGATACTGCTTACTTACCTATTTACTGGTGTATTTTTAAATAACTACCAAAATAAAAACGAGAGTTATGCATTGTAATATTATAGAAATGCTAATTATTGTACCTAAGGCAAAAATTCATTACTTCACTGATTTATTTTTACGTGTTTGAATTTAATTTACACCTTTTGAAATAATTTTCTATTTCCGACAAAACTGCTATTTAAAATAATTGTTTTTACACTTCTCCCATGCGAGTTAAAATAACAGACAACCTACAGAACAATTTACTCCAACTACAAATTATAACTCAAATAAAAATCTTTCACTTTATCATTAACATAACCCGCTGGCAAACACAGCATTTATCACTAACACTGTTTATAATTTGCATTGTAACTTATTCCCTTAAAACGTTAAAAAAACTAAATAAAAACCACTTGAAGCAATAAACACGGTAATTTGCAATTCATCATAGATAGCCGTGGCACGTGAGCGGTGTTCACAGCACCCTTGGATTATAATAACGGCTTGCACGGTCGCAGAATACTTGATTTGATGCAATTAAAAGATTTCTGATGATTGTCACTGTTTACTGATTTCTGTTTTTACTGTTGCAAGTTCATTGGAGGGGAGAATGCCTTCAGCGTCGCCCGAATTACTCTGGGACATTTTTTCCAGACGTTTGATCTATTACGGCAATTATTTTTTTGGTGTAGTTGACTTTTGATAAATGTGTTCATTTTTTATGTGAACGCGCCGTGACAGATTGTATGCTAATGTTTCGGTAATAGATGTGGCTACTGTTTTTTTTTCATGCTTCAATTGTCATTTGACATTTGTAATTCGATAATGATGTTTGAATTTATTGATTAAGAGGCCCGCCTACTACCTAAAATCTAGCATAAAATGTATTAACGTAGATAATGTTTTGTGGCCAGTACAAGAATGTTAAAATTTTATTTCAACAAGAAAGAATGGATCTACAGATGTGATTTTAAAAAAATTTGAATAAAAAATTGTACCTACATGAATATAAAAATTCCGAAAAATTTAAAAAAAATATTATTTTATGCAAACTTTACACGGTTACCTATATCTCATATAAATGAGTTATTAAAATTTTAAAAAGGCACACCTTTCTTTCTCTATTAAATGTTTATAAAAACGTTATCCTGAAGTCAATAATAATCTGACAGTTTACTCGCAACGAAAACACTTTTACAGTATTTTTCAACTTCAACATGACATTGCGTAGTTATGATGCGGCAAAGTACGAGTTTCGGGCTGGTTTCAGGCTGCCCTAGTAGTGTTGAAGGGGAAAAGAGTGGAATGAAAAAAAAAGTAAAATCAAGAGTATTCCAGGAATTATCTAAAAACGTAGACGAGCCGCTTAATGATATGGTATTATTTATTCCTTGTAAAAAAAATTAAATGTGAAAATAAACAAATTTTATTAACTTAGTAGTAATCTAGTAACTTTGAGTTTAGAGTTTCATTACCACAAACAAATTAAAGGACATTGTCAGCAGATCTATCTACGTTTCAATTACCTATTTTAAAACATTCTCTCTGCGGTATTGTTTCACGAACGTTAAAACGGTTAAATCCTAAGAAAACTTCAACAACCACTCGAATTTCAAACCTTTCACGAAAAGCTTAATTTGTTTTCCTCAACCAGGTCCGCATTATGCTAAAATGAAATATTTAAAAAAAGCTAAATATCTACTTGAAAAAGAGCGTATGTACTTACATCTATTAATTCCTTATGTGATTTAACTTATAATCTAAAATCACTGAGGTTGCTAGTTTTAAACCAAAAAAACTTCTAAGTACCTACACATAATTTAAGCTTATTTAAGAAATAGTCAACTAGTAAATAGTTGGAATTATAGAACGGGAGCGATGTGAAATGCTCAATAAAGTAACTCTGAGTATAATCCTTAGGATATCGAATCGTGTATAGTTCAAGTACAGAACATCTACCTAATAATCATAAAATGCTTATTGCAGTGTCACACAATGCCCAAAACCGCAATCGTTTAAGATTAGCCCGCAGTTAAGAAATATAGTCGAACAGTTCAGTATTTGCCATATTTATTAACCCGAGTATATATTTTACCCCCAGTGTTTCACTGGTAGAGTAAGAGTTTTTCGAAGCTTATTACTAGGGTTGTATTGTATGCCCTGGCGCATCTCAGGCTTGTGGTTTTGACCATTGTGTGACTGCAATAACCCCCTAATAAACGCTAATGATTATTAGGTAGATGAAATGTATTTGTACTATACTACAGTACTCTTCTGTTAGATAATGAAAATTCTCTTAAATACTATAACAAATCATAAACATTGACACATACTTATGTAATTAACATAATTAAGGATGAAAAAACGATGAAAAGTGAATGAGTAATGTCACTAATTTGGACCTGCACCCGCAGTAGCTATTGTCTGCTTTTCTAAAGTCCGTGTCTGCCAGTAACAGTAAACAATTCAACAATCTAAATGATCATCTGCTTTTCGAGTGTTTGCAACAATTTCCCCATTTCACATAATGAAGTTCTCGTGGTTCAGCATTTGTCCGCGAACTGTGGCGCTGTCGTAGCTTTTCGCGAGGCGAGAGAATTGTCTCCATCGCCCTCTTCCTCCTGCAGTTTATATTCCTCGGTGGTGTCTAATGAGCTTCAACTATTTCTTGCTAGATTGAATTTAGCTTCGCGGTGAGAACGTGGCGAGAATCTGTGCCATTGCAGACTGCATCGAGTGTTGAAAAGCCAAAACCGTAGCTACTTCGGTTTCGGTATTCACAGACGAACTGTGCACGGAATACGTAGTAGTGATTAAGACGTTTTTATTAATCCAATGAATAAGTTTTAGCAATAAATGATCATGAGTAGCATTTGTATGTAAAACAGAAGTTAACATGTAGGCGAACAATTGAACAATTGTCAAGTTGAGGTTGATGGTCGAATAATAGCTTCTTTTATTTAAAGAACAAAATTTAAAGAAATTAGCAAATTTTCTTCTGGCAAAAAAATTTTTCATTTCCTAAAATAATGATTGATTCTTAGTAATACATTTTTGTTTCTTCGTTTTTTCATATTTTTATAACTGAAATAAATGTAACTTTGGTATAGTTTATATTTTGTTAATGTCATCAACCAAGTTAATATGGCTTCAATTTTTTTTAGCGATATAGGACATTGCATCGTTAACAAAAATTTCTGATGATTGTCACTGTTTACTGATTTCTGTTTTTACTGTTGCAAGTTCATTGGAGGGGAGAATGCCTTCAGCGTCGCCCGAATTACTCTGGGACATTTTTTCCAGACGTTTGATCTATTACGGCAATTATTTTTTTGGTGTAGTTGACTTTTGATAAATGTGTTCATTTTTTATGTGAACGCGCCGTGACAGATTGTATGCTAATGTTTCGGTAATAGATGTGGCTACTGTTTTTTTTTCATGCTTCAATTGTCATTTGACATTTGTAATTCGATAATGATGTTTGAATTTATTGATTAAGAGGCCCGCCTACTACCTAAAATCTAGCATAAAATGTATTAACGTAGATAATGTTTTGTGGCCAGTACAAGAATGTTAAAATTTTATTTCAACAAGAAAGAATGGATCTACAGATGTGATTTTAAAAAATTTTTCATTTCCTAAAATAATGATTGATTCTTAGTAATACATTTTTGTTTCTTCGTTTTTTCATATTTTTATAACTGAAATAAATGTAACTTTGGTATAGTTTATATTTTGTTAATGTCATCAACCAAGTTAATATGGCTTCAATTTTTTTTAGCGATATAGGACATTGCATCGTTAACAAAAATACGCGTTATTTTAATAGTTTAGTACTTACAAAAATTTTGAGTTACCTACATGTTTTTGTTTTTATTATCAGTCTGGTAACTAATTAAAAACATGCTTATGCTTATAACTACCAGCAAATAGAAAGCAATCATAATAAAATAGTTTAGTGTCAACTGTCAACACAATATTATTTATTAGTCTGGACCTTCTACAGAAAATTAATCTTCTATATGAAAATACATAGTTACAACTTACGAGAACATCTTAAAATAAAATTAATTTATATCTACATAAAATTTGTATCCATTTGTCAAGTTGACAAATAGTTCTGTCTCGTGTCCATCGGATATATGAATATAACCTCATACAACACAACACAGCTCAAGCTCAGTTATTTTTAAAAGATCTCTGGATTCTATAAAACCTCTTAAAATTCTTTATAAACCCTACAAACATCATAACTTACAAATGCATCATAAAGATGATGTTTTTATGAGAAAAAATTGTGGGAGTCTAGGAGTACCACATTAAAAAGGAGAAAATGACATGAGAGATATTCAAATTCAAATCTTAGAAGCATTGCGAAATTCATCACAAAGAAAAGAAGGTTCTACAATTACAACGTTACTATGACGTTCATTCAATTTTGACATCTACATAAATTTAATTGTAACAGTTTTCTCAACTTTACCACCTTATAGTGATTCAAAGAATTTTTATATTTCTCTTCAAAATATTTCATAAAACTGGTTAATTTCATTTGGTAATTAATGATACATAACAAAATCGGTAATATCGTTAACCGACCGAAAGCACATAAGCTAACCATGAGACATGTTTTACAAATAAATTTATTGTTTTTAACAGATACTGAGATACGCTACCTACATGTAAGTATGAGATGTTATTTCTTGGAATGCAGGAAAGCAAAAACGTAAATTTCAATTTCACTTAGACTCCGAAAGTACAAATGTAAAGTTATTTCGTATGTCGTCTTTTTTGTAAACAAAATAATGCCATGTAATTTAATAAAACTTAACGATGTTTTCAACAACGTAATATGGTAACTGATTTATTTCTGTGACTATGATTATCTCCAGTGTAAGTATCTCGCAAGAAGGAGTTTTATTGAGCAAAAAAGCGTACGGAGTACGGCATGTGGTATTTGAAAATGGCTACACACAATATGTGATATTCTGTGGTTAGCAGCCACTGTTATTTGCAGCTATAAATCTTAAAAATGGCTAATAACCGCAAAGAATCCGATAAAAAAACGAAATGCTCGGGTTTTATTAGAGTTCTGACAAGGACGGACACAGGAACTGAACTGACCGAAAACCGGAAAAAATCGTATAACCGTTAAGCATATTAACGGGAGGCGAAATTTGATGGGTCTCAAATGGAGCGAATTTTTGCAGAACACGATTTCCAAATGTAAAATATAATTTTACATCTATATCGCTAGAATATGCAATATTCAGGTTAATGATTGCTTGTTACAACTTACTAGGTTTTATAGATTCATAGAAATATTCAGAACTCATAATTGCTTTTTGTAAACACATTCATTTGTTATCTGATGAAGGAAACGCATAGTTCTCGAAATGTCGTACAAATAAATAAGTAATTACAGAATAAAACCCAAATAATTATTAGGTTGTTTTATTTGAAAACATCCATTATGAATTTATAAGAGGTTCTGGATAAAACATTCAAATATTTCTAATATAAAACATAAAATTGATTAGTCTGGAAAGTCTGACAATATAAATAATTTAACAACACATGTATTTGTTTTGATTTTGATGTTTGAATCGGAACCAACTCACGCACTTTACATGTTACATTATTTAACCCTAGGATACATATTTTTTTGATGTGCATCTTAGGATTAAATTAAATTATAAATAAGTTTATATTTGTACATGAAATCATTGCTAATACAAGGTTTTGGATAATATTAAAATTTGTACGGTTTAATATTTCGTTTACTTTATATAATTTGACACCAATTTATTATTGTACGATTTCTTTAAAATTTATCTACCTAATCAAAAGAAGATTTAAATATGAAATCTGAATAAGTATTTTCCAAGCTTACTGAATTACATAAATAAAAAACTTTTAAAAATGGTTCGCGTTTTAAATAATTATTTCAGGATGATATAAATTATTGTTCTTTAGAAATAAGACATTGTAGTTTATTAAATGGAGTGAATTAGTAAATAACCGAGTAAGATAACGTGACCTACTATGGTTCATATTCATGCAACTAAGGTTCAAATTCAGCGACCCGTTTCCGTTATTTCCGAATTCCTAGAATACTCTCGATTTTTTCTCGATTTTTTTTTCTATTCCACTCTTTTCCCTGAAATCAGCCCGAAACTCGTGCTTTATTACTTTACCGCATCGCGCATCCTCGCTATGCAATGTCATTTTGAAGTTGAACAATACTGTAAAAGTGTTTTCGTTGCGAGTAAACTGTCAGATTATTATTGACTTCAAGATAATGTTTTTATAAACATTTAATAGGGAAATTAGGGATTTTTTAATCAAAATCATCTGAAGATCCATTCTTTCTCGATTAAATCCTTGTTAAAATAAAAAATTTCCATTCTTGCACTGGCCACAAAACACTCGCTACGTTAGTATATTTTGTATTGGATTTTAGGAGGTAGACGGGCCTCTTCAGTCAAGTACACATTCCGATTTAACTGTACAAAAATCTCCCCTGGTGGTACACTCACCATTAACAATTAATAAACAACCATGAATTTGGTAAATTTCCTTTACAAGTTGGGTAAAAAACGTGATCGCATGATATGTATATTTACGAGCAGGGAGACGAACCGGAGCTGAACCCGACCCCGAAAACCTAAATTAACCGAAAAAATTGAAAAACCTGAAACCGAACCCGAACCTTTATTTTAAATTTTAAAAGAGGTAAACCCGAATTCTGATTCACATTCAGAAACTTATTCATGTCGTTATATTGCCAACACTGAGAAACTGCCATGTTTTGACAGGGAAACAAACAAAAAATGTAATGTGGCACCTGAATTGTACAATTTAGCCCAAGTTGCGTTGCTTGTAGCAAGTGTTGAACGATTGTTTTCTTCATTAAAATTTATTTTGTCTCCTCCGCGATATAATTTAAAAGAAAACATATTGGAAGACATATTGTTAATATGTAATAATTATTATTTTTGTATCAATAATTAATATAGGTACCTAATTCATAAAATTTTCTGCTAAAACATATTTTTTAACCCGAACCTATATTAAACGGTTAACCGGAGCAAAATTTTTTGGGTTCTGAAATTCGGAGCGGTGTCCCTTAACCTTTATTTTTGGTGGAGCTGAAACTGAAGCCGAACCTTAAAACAATAAGGTTCGACTCCCTGTTTACGAGTACGTAGATATGTACTA
The DNA here is from genome assembly GCA_947534325.1 of Agonum fuliginosum. Classification (NCBI taxonomy): domain Eukaryota; kingdom Metazoa; phylum Arthropoda; class Insecta; order Coleoptera; family Carabidae; genus Agonum; species Agonum fuliginosum. Next base: position 28,454,332 of record OX384035.1, read on the forward strand.
ATTAATTGATATATAAACAAAGAGTTCCTAACCGTCTAAAGCAGACTACAAAATAATTCTTGAAAGTCAGTAACCCAATTGTCTGACACGTCGAGTCCCACCGCTGTCACCTTTTCTGGCGCTGAAACAAAACAATTTAAATGTTCCAGCACGTGGTCAGCTCTTAGCTTTGGGAGTGCGGTGTCTGACGATTTAGCAGCCAAGAGCCGTGACAAACGCGTGTTGAACTGCGGTGGAGCGGGGCGAGCGGGCGGGGAATGAACACCCGCACTGCAGAGCGCAGAGCTAAACAGTCCATGAGGATGCTGTGCTGACGGTGGCGGTGGCGGTGGCGGTGGCGGGAGATGGAGATTCCATTAGTAGAGAGAAAAGCGTGACATGTGGACTGTGAACTGAAGAGCAGAGATGCGAAAACAGTTGTGAGGACCAGATGCGAATTTGCAACTTCTGTCGCTGCAAAGCTTGGTCATGTCACCTGTTAAATAAAAGTTGATTTTATCTCACGACGAAAAAAGTATCTAAATTTAATAGTATGTTTTTGTATCGCAGATATTAAAGCTTTTATAAGATTACTTTCAATTTAAATTTTTTTTAAAACTTGTATTTTTATAATGGTATAAATGGTAAAACACAAAAAACTAATGAAAGCTGTTCTTATAGATTGAAAAATAAGATGTAGCCAGTTCCAATATCCTAACAAGACACATTATTTTGAGGGTTTAATTTTACACGACGTTTTTTTATTCAACAATATTACCAACCACAAGAGCTTTTTATTTTGCCAGAGAAATTTCTGTTTGTATTGTTTAATAAAATGACGACACCGAAGGTGGAGGGATTTTATTTCGAAACAATTTTTCGAGTCAAATTGCTGTCAGAAATTTATTCGGAGGAAATAAAATGCTCGAGTGTAATTCAGCGAATAATTTAACGACTCCTTTCGTTCTTCTTTTCCTCAAATCTAATCATTTGACTGACAAATATTGGAAATATGAAGCAAATGATATTTTAATGTTTTGTTTATTAATTGTTTGGTTGCTAAGAAAAAGGTAAATATGGTTTTATCACTTGCAAAAAGTTACCTTCCTTTTTATCCGGTGTCAAAGCGATAAAATTGTGCTTTATTTATGGATTACTTTATACAGGAGTGGAATTATCGTGCTAAATTATTAGTACTTATTAAAGATCATCAGAAAGTGGCAGACTTTATTTCATCGTTTTATCACACTTTTTTCGTTAAGAATTTGTTACCTTCAATTCTGTTGCAATTTTTGTAAGGTCA